>JAOUWY010000052.1:5235756-5247092 GCA_025728095.1 Prietella phreatophila | reverse complement strand
CTGAAATGTGTGTGTGTGTGTGTGTGTGTGTGTGTGTGTATATATATATATATATATATATATATATATGTATGAAAAATTTTGGAAGACATTTTGCTAATTTTTTCAAATTAATTTCCCCTATGTATGGAGACTTTGGGTCACCCTGTATTTTGTCCGAAAGAGTACGTGTGCGCCCTTAACTTTGTTTACGTATTATTTTGCTGGGAAGAAGGTTCCTAAAGTGGCGTGGGCTGAAGAAAAGCCTAAAGTAAAAAAGTGAGTAAAGAACAAAATGTATTCTTCTCAATTTTGTGTTAAGGTGACTGTCTAGAACAAAATGCCGAATAAATCTAAAAAAGGTTTCATGAAAACGAGTTGAGGAAGTTTGTGTAACCCTGCGCAGGTCACCGGTGAAGAGCTCTGGCGCGTCGGCTCGTTGGGCACAAGAGGAGAAAGATCTCTTTGAGAAAGGACTAGTACGTTATTGTTTCCCCTTAGTTTTAATCGGCACTACAAACAGCTAGTGTAACCAGTAATCATGTTAAACATGTACAATAACATTGCTGTGACGTCATGACCATGTACCAAACCAGGCTCAGTTTGGTCGGAGGTGGACGAAAATCGCAAAGCTGATCGGCTCTAGGACAGTTCTTCAAGTGAAGAGTTACGCCAGGCAGTACTTTAAAAACAAGGTACGGCTCTATAGCAGGTTCTTGAGATATTCATTGCCATGTTTGAGCTTTTAGAGATTCGTGAGATGTTCTGAAATTTGGGTTTAGTGTATGGATGGTGATGTGTGCGCATCAGTACGTGAACATGTTAAATATATTATAGATGTGTTAGAAATGTTCTTCAGATTATCGCACAATTTCGAAGGTGCCTTCGAAAAACTGATCTGCAACTTGTTTCTCTATATTCATGCTTTTTGTTTGCCTTTTCCAGTCTAAAATAACTCTATAATTGACATACTGCTGCCTTAAGGTAAATATAAGCTGTAGAGGGTTGTCTCAGTCACCTTTAATGATCTGAAATGACTTCTGGTACATCGGATCTAGTACCTTATCTTTGTAATTACAGTACTTTTACTAGATTATGCATCAGTGTTTTATGCAGATTGTTGCCATTTATTGCATTTGTGGCTGCAACAAACAGTCATCAGCTCAGTTATCCTAGTTATCATTTCATTCACTTCTTCCTCGACTCTAAACTAATAAATCATGAAAACGATCTGCAGAACTGGTCTCTCATCTCTTCTGTGTGTATTTTAACCTAAAGGCTAAAGCTGAAGGTCATGCTGAAGTGTCTTCCACTAAACCCCAAAGTGCAGTGCTTCACGCGCTACCATCAGGATCTAGCCCTCCCTCTGTTCAGCCTCAGACTGCTGCTCTGGCCAACGCTGTACGCATTGAACGCCTGTCTGACGACGAAGACGTGGACATCACAGATGACCTGAGTGACGATGCGAGTCAGCCCGAGAACCAGTTCGATTTCAGAGACGAGCCCAAAGATTTGGACCAGCCTCAAGACCAAGCTCAAGTAGCATTCCCGGACGTAGTGGAAGAGTCTGATACACCTGCTGAGCTCATCTCTGAGGGGAACAGCAGCCACTTTCAGACCATGTCCGAGCCAGAACCTGGAGATCAGACAGAGTCCTGGTACACAAAAACACAGCCCCAACACGAGGATGAGTGCTCTGAAGGTACCTGCTGCTTATTTTTAAGGCCATACATGTCCATCACATGATTTATATGCTTATTCAGCATCAAAATATTAGTATTATCCTTAACCACTGTGCATTTATAACTATTGAGGTTAGGCCTGTCACGATC
Source organism: Prietella phreatophila (assembly GCA_025728095.1). NCBI lineage: Eukaryota > Metazoa > Chordata > Actinopteri > Siluriformes > Ictaluridae > Prietella > Prietella phreatophila. Next base: position 5,245,281 of record JAOUWY010000052.1, on the reverse strand, counting down.
ACTACTTTTGTTGGACGATATATAGTCCCAGAAATAATTGCGATAAACAATATTATTGTCATTTTAAGAGCATTTTTATGCGAGTGATATAATGATAATATAATAATAATAATGCAAGTACACCTTTTCAAAGAGCATTGAACTAATTCTTAAGAATATTCATACATTGGATTTGGAATGTAAAAAAACAACAACATTTAATATCCTAAATAAATGAAACAAACAAACAAATAAAAAACTCTCAACGAAAACAATAAATAAAATGGATTGTTATACAATATGCTTTAGTTTTTCATTGTCCGTATTCACAGCGTGACTTCTACCGAGCGCCGGCCTTACTTAAGATCAAGATCACTTGTGTTCATATCATTTTGTGCAGAAGAGAGTTGTAATATTAGGTTCATGCTGTTTATGTGTGATTAATCTCCTGTGTGTATAGGTGAATTAATTAACGCCGCTAGTAAAGCGCTTCAGTTTACCACGGTTTATTCACTCTTCAGCTTACACTTAAGCGGCTCAATCTCCAACGTTACACTAGAACTATTCTTTCTACATTTTTCCTCTTCAAAAATCTTGCATGTGTTTTTTTCCAACAGTAAGTTTTAATTAAAATCGGTGCTAGTGTGCTACACGTCTTAAATTCGAATATGCAGTTTTTGTGTTCGAATGTGCATTTTTATTTTAAATTCGTCAAAACATTCGAAGTTTAGATTTTAATTTGACAGCCCTAGGGCAGACGAGAGGACAGAAGCAGCGCGAAAGGCTAAAATGTTGCTGATGTTCATTCTTATGTAAACAAACATGCATGTAAACACTGAGCAACTTCGAGGTCAGCAAAAATGATCGAGGTCAATCCAAAAGTTGATAATTATCGTGACAGGCCTAATTGAGGATTATTAACACTGGTATTTCTTTTTGTAGATAAAGTTGAAAAGAGTCCACTAGAGGATACCGAGGACCAGGACGAAGAGGAGGAACTGAAGCCCCCTGAACAGGAAGTAACGTTGGACAAAAGCACAGTCACAGAAGAAGAAAAGCAGGCCATCCCAGAATTCTTTGAGGGTCGTCTGTCGAAAACCCCGGAGCGATATCTGAAAATCCGCAACTACATACTGGACCAGTGGTGAGTGTGTGATGGATCCTGATGGATTTATGAGGCAAAATACACTGTAGGATGTAATTTGAAGTGCGTTTGTGTGTGTGTGTGTCTGTGTGTTAGGGAGAAGAGCAAACCCAAGTACTTAAATAAGACTTCAGTGCGTCCAGGCTTGAAGAACTGTGGGGACGTGAACTGCATCGGCCGAATACACACTTACCTGGAGCTCATAGGGGCAATCAACTTCAACTGCGGTAATGCTCTTAACTCTGTGCTAGTTTGTGTAGTGTTGTCTTATTCTCCGGTCTTGGAGTGTGGTTACATTTGAAAGAGCATTATGTGTTCAGCACAGAAAGTCTTTAGTTCCAATTGTATAGACCTTATAACCGAGTAGTAATGGAAAAATTCTTGAAACTAACCCACAATGTATAAATGCCAGTCATTGTTGTGTTGTAATTAAAGTGCACCTATTATGGTTTTGAAACGTGCCTAATTTTGTTTGAGGTCTCATAGCTCATGATTTACACGCATCCAAGGCCAAAAAACACTTTTATATGCACATCATTTAAACTGCAGCATTACGTTTTCCCCCCACTGTCACAAACAACTCCTTAAATGATCTGTTCTAAAGGATTCATTCTAAACTCCTCCGTTCAGAGAGCATACTCTGCTCTGATTGGTCGAATGCCCCAATCTGTTGTGATTGGTCTACCGCTGTCAGCGTGTTTCAAAAAGTAAACGGCCACTACCATAACGAGTTTCAGCTCCATCTGTCAGCGAGCAGCGGATAAAGACCAGAGGCGGGGTTTTTAGTTACAAACCTACGTAGGTTAGTACAGAAAGTAAAGTCTGGAATAACTAACGACTCGTTTCAGCTGTTCAGAATCGCGTCCTTCTTTTGGGAGTCAACAACTCCGTTTGTCGTCTCTCACTTTTTACATTCACAAACGGAAATATAATGCATTACATGAAAGGTAATATTTGAAAAACCATAATGGGTGCACTTTAAGGCAGGCGTGCTGGAGGGAAGTGCAGTTTTTTTGCTTCTTTTTTGTTCATCAAAAATTGATGTTTTGTCATTTCTGTTGGATGTGTTTTTGACAAAACATGATGCACAATGTTGCAGCTCAATATGGGGTGTAGTGACAAGCAAACTAAATATATTACATTTTTTTCTTTACTTATTATTTATTTGTTTATTTTTACAGCTTATCATTAGCACAACAGTTTCCAGGTTTATATGCATTAGGAATGCATAAGTGCAGTTTGTGCAGCGCTTGGCGAAGGACCCATATTCTTAAGGGTTATAGTCAGATAAGCAAACCTAACCACTGCTTTTAACGCCGTTTTCAAATGCACTAAATACATTAGAGTACAGATGTCATGTGTTTGAGGACTTGTATGCAACACGTGTAAATGTTAGTATGGTTTCTGTGAGATGACAGTTATTGAGCATAATGTGTGTGTCGGATGTAAAGCTGTAAATAAGAAAACGTTTTCAGGATGGAGGGCTTTGTGGAGTTATTTTTTGGTCTTATTAATTTCAGTGGTTTATAACTGTGTAATCACTGGTAAATTGCTTTAGTGTAAAGGAATAAAACGCTCTTGTTTTGCTGTTGTTGGGAACTAATCAACTTTTTCACCACCAGTTCAAAGTTTTTTAAAATATTTTTTTTAACGGACGACTCGGAGTGAAATATTCCGAAAAGCAGCCGATAAGAGTCCAGCGTAGGTGTGAACTCTCTTAATACTGTTTAAAAAGCATCTCGGGGAAATTCCTCAAGAAATCGGTTGAGAAAATGCCAAGAATACAGTTCTGGAAATTCTAGGCACAAAGGGTGTCTATTTTGAAGATACTAAAATACTGAATTATTTTGATTTATTTTGGATTTTTTTATCACAATATAATTCCCATAGTTCCATTTGTGTTACTCCAGAGTTTTGATGACTTTATTATTATTCTAAAATGTGGAGAATAAATAAAAATAAAGGAGTGGTGTGTATAAACTTTTGACTGGGTAGTGTGATGTTATCATAGTGTGATGTACACTACCAGTAACTTATTATTCTATAACAGCGAGCTCTGGCGTGTCTTAATTCTTTTCTGGTACATCATGAAGATGGACATGATCGTGATAGGAAAATGTACAAGATGCCTGTCTAGCACATTTTATTATCATTATCATTACATATTTAACTAAACATTATTTTCTACTGTTTTCCTTCCTCCCACTCCACAGAGCAGGCTATCTATAACCGTCCTCGGCCGGTGGACCGCTCGCGTCTGAAGGAAAGCAGAGACCGTCTGGAGGCCTATCAGCTGGCTCAGAGACTACAGTCCATGGTGACCATCCATGTACAAACACATAGCCTGTGTTTATTTATTTAGCATCCCAGATCACACATCACTGACTGTGTATTCTCACCTAGTATTAGCAGCTACAGCCAGGAATACTTATAGTAGCTCAAGTAGTATCTCAGATGTGTAGCTAATGTTTGCAGCAGCTAGATTTGCAGTCACTATACCTTTTTGGGCCTTTTTTAATGTTTATCTGTGTGTTTTATTTGTCTTCAAAGCGCACAAGGAAACGACGAGTGCGTGACGCCTTTGGGAACTGGTGTGATGCCCGAGACCTGGAAGGCCAGACCTATGAGGTACTGGAATCACAGGAAGTAATGATGTGTTTTGCTGTGTTGTAATCACTGTATTGTTATTGCATAGGTAAACTAGGGCTTAGACTAGACTTTGGGACAAGCGGTTATAGGAAACTAATCAACTTTGGAATGGTAACGCATCACACTACCCTGCCATTGATTATTTTCCTATAACAATGCACCCTATGATATGTTATTCCTTACTTACCTTCATTTTTAAGCTCTGGCAAGTAATCATAATTTTTAATTCATGAATTTATGATCAGTCCATCCACTCCTAATCCACGAAGTCTGGAATATTATTACTGATTGTCTGATTTTATTGCCTTTCAGCATCTGAGTGCAGAGGAACTTGCCCTTAGGAGAGAGATGAGAAAGAGGCAACCAAAGCCGTGCAAACTCCCTAAGCGAGGGTGAGTGTGTAACTGCACCAGCTCATTTGCTTTGGGAAGTAGATACACTGTGTTTTAGTACAAGATCTGAGTGTTTTTTTTTTTCTTGCTCTGCAGCTCTTTTGATCCTTTCCAGCTTATCCAGTGCAAAGCCTTTGGAGAGGAACGACAGGTAAACCTCTCACTTTCGCACTGGTTATACTATAAATCCACATGTAGGGTATGAATATGTGAACTGTACCTTGTCTTTGATCTTCAGGAACCGTTCCGAGTGATAGTGTGTGCTGAAGCTCTGGTTGTCGTGGATGTGGTATGTTTACTGTGCTTGGTTATAAAATGAAGATGCTGATTGGACAGGATTAGGGACTGTACAGCACCACCATACACGCACAGCAATTATTTTAACACCCAGACAGATCAGAACAGATACAGATATTGTCCTTGTGTCACACCTAGAATGTACACTATGCAAGTTTCTCTATAAGCTTTGAGAGAAATGTCACTCATATTATGCTCAGTGCTGATTAATAACATCCATGAGACTCGAATGTAATGCCAGTCCCAGGAAATGAACTCCCATCAGTGCTGCTTGTCTTTAAGAAGCCTCAATTGGTCTGAAATTGCATGTTAGGAATGAACGGAATTGCACTGTTACATTGTTTTAATTTTAAAATTACACTGTCTTAGATTTTAGGCTACAAGCATTTGTAATCTGTTTATATATAGAAGAGCTCACTACCAGAACACATTTTGTTGGTCTATTAGCACATGGATACATTGGAAAAATGTTTCTCTCTCTTGTGCCAGCATGCTCATGTCTCTATGGGGGAGGTGATCGGACTCCTGGGTGGATCTTACGATCATGAGGACAAAGTGTTACGGGTAAGAGCCTTAATCACATTTGTAACAGACCAGTCAATTCTGATATGGTCTAGCCTGGAATTCCACTTTTATAGTGTAGAAGGAAACAAAATAATGTCTACCCAGAAATCTGCAAATTTATTTTCAGTAAAATTTTATTACACAGTTACTGTAATAGTGTTAGTAATATAGCCGAAAGTTTGTGGACAACTGATCATCACACCAATACGTGCTTGTTGAACATCAGTTGTGCAGTTGTAGTCCCCTGTTGCTGCAATAACCGCCTCCACTTTCTGGGAAGACTTTCCACTCGATTTTGGAGCGTGGCTGTTGGGCTTTGTGCTCACTCAGCTACAAGAGCATTAGTGAGGTCATGTTTGGTGAGGACGCTCCATTTCCAGTTCATCCAAAAGGTGTTCAGTGGGGTTGAGGTCAGGGCTCTGTGCAGGCCACTCGAGTTCTTTCACTCCAATCTTGGTAAACCACGTCTTCATGGAGCTCTCTTTGTACACAGCGGCACTGTCATGCTGGAACAGGTTTGCACCTCTTACATTCAGTGAAGATAAATCTTAATGCTACAGCATACACATACATTCTAAACAATTGTGTGCTCTCCAACTTCCAACTTTTTGGCAACAGTTTGGGGAATAACCACATGTGTGTGTGTGTGATGGTCAGATGCCCACATACTTTTGGCCTGACATTGCAGGTAGCTGTTGTGTGTGTGTGTGTGTGTTTGTGTGTAGATTTGCGTAGCAGAACCATGTAACAGCCTCAGCACTGGACTGCAGTGTGAAATGGACCCCGTCTCCCAGACTCAAGCATCTGAGATGCTCGGGGTCAGGGGTCACAGTGTAGTTGGCTGGTATCACTCACATCCAGCTTTTGACCCAAACCCTTCACTCAGAGACATTGACACTCAGGCCAAGTACCAGGTATGAACGAGAATGACAGGTGCTTGAAGTTCATTGAATTCTGCTTTTTGAATATTTAATTTAATTACTAGTGTAATTTAAGCTTGGATAAACAATGCTGAAAATCCACAGCTGCCCTCTGTCAATAAAATGTAACAAGCATATTCACATTTATTTTACTTTTTTAAGTTTAAGTGTTTAAGAACTCTTAAGCGTTCATCCATGACTTCCTGTGTCACTGTGGTATAAATATGAGCTGATCTGATACAGAGGCCCAATAGAGTACACAAATTAAATGAGTCAAAAGTATACAGATTAGCAATAACATTAAAACCACCTGCATGATATTGTGTAGGTTCCCTTGTGCCACCTAAACAATGCTGACTCATCAAGGCATGGACCCCACAAGACCTCTGTAGGTGTGCTGTGGTTTCTGGCCCCAAGAAATAGCAGCAGATTTGTTAAATCCTATAAGTTGCGAGGTGAGGCCTCCGTAGATCTGACTTGTTTGTCCAGCACATCCCATAGATGTTCGATCAGACTGAGATCTGGGGAACTTGGAGGTCAAGTCAACATCTTGAAGTCTTTATGTTCCTCAAACCATTCCTGAATAATTTTTGCGGTGTGGCAGGGAGCATTATCCTGTTGGAAGATTCCACTGCCATTAGGGAATACTGCTGCTATGAGAGCGTGTACTTGGTTTGCAATGATGTTTAGGTAGGTGGTACTTGTCAAAGTAACATCCACGTAGATGCCAGGACCCAAGGTTTCCCAGCATGACATTGCCCAGAGCATCACACTGCCCCTTCATTGGGATTGGATCAGACGGGATAGCTAGACACTGCAAACCTGGAACACCCCATATGATCTGCTGTTTTGGAGATGCTCTGACCCAGTCGTCTAGCCATCACCATTTGGCCCATGTTAAAGTCACTCAGATCCTTACACTTGCCCATTTTTCCTGCTTCTAACACATCTACTTGGAGAACTGACTGGTCACTTGCTGCCTAATATATCCCACCCCTTGACAGGTGACATTGTAACAAGATAATCAATGTTATTTACTTCAACTGTCAGTTTTAATGTTATGGCTGGTCTGTGTATGTTGACCTTTTTAAATCAGGCAATGAATAACAAATGTCCAAATATCTACACATCTGAAAATGTCCATGTCTACAGTTAGGACAATAAAGAAGTCTCTCTCTCTCTCTCTCTCTCTCTAACTTCTGTCTTCTCTGACCTCCAGAATTATTTCTCACGAGGAGGAGCTCCATTCATAGGAATGATTGTGAGCCCATATAACCCCAGTAACTCCTCCCCTGTGTCCCAGAATACGTGTCTGCTAGTGCAGGAAGAGTCTGGATCCGCTGGCACTCAGAGTACGTACTTCACCTCTCTTCAAGTAAAAGTTCAAACTATGCAAGCAACATAATTCTGTAGAGTATATAGAACTTGGGTCAGGTGTAAATCTGTGAAAATGTTTATTATTTCAAAACCTTTGAACAATTAAAATATCTTTATAACCAGCGACAGTTAATGGGTAGCCATGATGAGCCGGAGGGGTGGGTTGTGGGTTTAATTGTTTTCCTTTGTATACAAAGAAAAAAAACCTGTGAATATTTACTGCTGTTGCTCAGTTTGTTTTTATTTTTGTTGGAAAGGGTGGGGAGGACAGAACAGAAAAGGTGATTTAGAAAGGCTTAGCAGAAAAGTTCAACAGAAATGTTTAGCAGAAAAGTGCAGTAGAAATGTTTAGCAGAAATGGTTATTAGAAATGTTAATTACAAATGGTTTAGCAGAAATGTTTAGCTGAGATGGTTATTAGAAATGTTTAGCAGAAATCGTTTGCAGAAATGTTTAGCAGAAATGGTAGAAATGTTTAGCAGAAATGTTCTGTAGAAATGTTCAGCGGAAGTGTTCAGCAGAAATGTTCAGTAAAAATGAAACTTGAAAAAAGAAAACCCTTTGAACACATTAAGTATATTTTTCATGCCAACCCATTGGCTGAAAAATGTTTATTATTCTGTGATGCTTGTGTTTGTCTTAGAGCTTCCGTACAAGTTTGAGTATCAAATCTCCCTTGAGCCTCCAGACTTGCCAGAAGTGATGAGGAGAGCAGAATGGGTGGTGTTCAAGTACAGGCACTCGTATGGGTTGGTGCATTTCTGTCCTATACAACAAACACTTGTGTGAATAATATTTCATTTTCGTTTCTTACTTTACCATGGATGCACCGGGAATGTTAACTGAATACTCCCACATGCTTTTAACCTAATCTATAGTATCTAATCTGCATCTTATGAAAGAATACATCAGACAGGAATCTCAACGTGATTCACAACTACTGTAGTGATGTAAATTCAAAACCATATATTACAGACTTTCGATGAGACAGACATGAGAGGATGTTTTACCAATGCTGTTTGTATGCACTTATATCCAGCATCCTGTGCAAACCCCTGTGTGTGAGAACCCCAGGAGTTGAGCAGTTTATGAAATACTCAAACCAGCCTATCTGGCACCAGCAATCGTGCCACAGTTAAACTCACAGCAATCACACGTTTCCTCATTCTGATGTTTGCTGTGACCATAATTGAAGCTTTTGACCTGTATATGTATGATTTTTTACATTGTGCTACCGTCACATGATTGGCAGATTAGATGTATGAATGCAGATTAGATGCATGAATGTACAGGTATTCCTAAGAAATTGGACTCGGAGTGTATTTTCAGCATAAGTGCTTATTGACTCAGTCTGAACAACTGCTATTAGGAAGTTTAAGCAAAAATGTGTGGAAGTTCTCGGGTATGGTAATGTATGCCGTCTGTGCCATGTTTTTCACCGTGTGATCCCTCTTTGGGTTTCTCCTGCAGGTCTGTGCCCATGGAAAGACTCTACCGCAGCGATTCCTCACTCACATGCCTGGAAAAGGTAATGACCTAGGATAAGATTTATTTTTTCTCGTATCCTTCAAATATATGGAGTTTAAGTACAAGTGTAATTGTTCCACAGATGCTCACGTCACTTAGGACGATTCTGGCAGAGATCCCGGAGACCGAAACCTTTCTGTTCCAGATCGAAGCGTTGTTCGTTACACATTTCATAGATAAGCAAGAGACAGAGCAAGCTTCTGGTTCGTCCTCTCATCTTCATGAGCAATTTAAACAGTTTCCTACACACACGTTCACCACCTCCGAGCTGATGGACAGTAGTGAGGTCTTGGACTATGAAGAGATGTGTTCAAATGAGGAGCAGTCCATCATTAACGCTAGCAGTTGTGATAAAGGCTTTAATAGCTCAAGTTCTGGAATCCAAGATGTAGCTGGTAAAGAAGTAAATATACCTCTTGTACCATCAGCAGAACCTGAGTATTGACATTCATCTTACCTGATGAGCAGCTAAGTTATTAAGGAGAGCTCTTGTTGTTGCGGATACTAATATTATTCAGCTGTGTTTTGTAGTAAGACTAATAATCATTTGCAAAGTACTGTACTTCATGTTGATATCATTTTAGCAGCAATTAAACATCTCATTGACTACGTTTACATGGACAACAATAATCTAATTATTGACCTTAATCTGATTAAGATAATAATGTGATTAAGG
>JAOUWY010000052.1:5192013-5215346 GCA_025728095.1 Prietella phreatophila | reverse complement strand
TGGGGTTATGAATATGGCTTATACGTGGTTTTCCCCCAGAAGCCTGAGATTTTGTCATAAACTTCTGGAAGACAGGGGAGTTTCTGCAGTGTAAGGGATTTACTTTCACTGGGTAATCACTTCAAGCAGCTCTTTATATGCTGCTCTCGCTTTTTAACACATCCTTCTGACTCCTCCGAGTCAGAGAGGAATTATTACTTTTTGGCTTTCCATAGCAGAAGGAGTCGTCGTGACGCAAGCTCCAAAATCCCATGGAGACCCGAATCCGGAAGACAGAGCAAGAGATAGAGCAGCGCTCGTCTCCGGCCCCTCTTCCGGATCTATAAGAGATCCCCCGATCTGGCCCAGATCCGCGAGGCTCTGAAACCCAACTCACCCAACTTTTTGAGAACAGCGCAAGTCACGAGCCAAGCTGCTTAATGTAGGCGTTACCATGCACAGTCTCTCGAGGCTGCCATCGCATACTACACTCCTAAAGACTTCACCCATAAAGTGTGCTCTTTTCCCCCGTGATGAAACGGGAGCAAGCCGTTACTTACCTCTCTTTTCCTCTTAAAAAAGGATAGAAAAGTTTAGAGATTTTGAGAAAATATCAAGTAGAAATGAAGCGTTTTGGTCACACAAACAACAGACATGCAGTCCCCCTGAAGATAATAAGGCAGGTGCCATATATAATAATAACAGGATAATAATAACAGGTGCCATATACTGTATATATCATGCGACGCACTTAATTGCCGCGTCACCTGATCATGGCAGACCTAAGTAGAGGCATGATTTTACACAAGCTTCAGGTAATGCGTGCTAGGCGTTCCCATACTGTTATGCTTAATGCAACAATGAAGTTCCCTTTGAAAGGAACTACAGAGGTTTAGCTTAGCTTAACAAGTTTAGCTCCGCCCCGACTCATTGAGAAGAAAGCTAGAATCGGTTTCCAGTGTAACCAATGCTATCGTGCATTTCAAACAAAGCGAGGAAACACATGGAATTTGGCGAAGCACCTGAAAGGCAGTCCTGCATTGTATTTGTTTGAGGCATGGCATTGTGGCCATGAAACCAGCTAACGTTATGCTCCATGTAATGTTAGCAATAGCCAGTTATTTGTTAATCGACGCTAATGAATTGCGATGTTATAAACTACTTCCTAATGGGCCACCATGCATCGCCATTCAGCCAGTGTCCTGTCAGCTAAATGTAGCCTAATGTCACTAATAATTATTCACATGTTCATGCTTTTAAAAAATATTTTTGGCCGGCCACCATATCAGTGAACTTTAAACTAATGCTTGCATTCAGAGTATAAGGTGTAGGTGTGTGTGTGTGTGCACTAATGCACCTCCGGAGACTCATTGTTAGACAGTGTTTGATAACTAAAATACCCTCCCCCCTCTATCTCCCCCACTCTCCCCCTCTCACTCTCTTTGCCAGTATCAGCCAGAGGAGGATGCACTCCAGATTTTTTTTTTATTTTACTTTTTAAATTTTATTTTTATACCACACCAAGGTATCGACTTTGGTATCGAGTATAGTGTACTTTTGGTGGTATCGGTACTACTAGATTTTTGGTATCGTGACATCACTACTCTACATACTGTTGGTCTTCGTTATGGTATTGTATACAGTTTTGGTTGTTTCATTTTTAATTTTACGAAAGCTTCAAGTGCAGTTCATTATTTGTCATGCTGTACGTGCAAATAGACAACTGCTTGAAACCATGGGCTGCGTCCAAAACCGCATTCCTACCTACTACATTATATAGTAGCTGATATACATGTATTTCTCCTACTATATAGCAGGTAAGTACGTGGTTTCAGACGCAGCTGTGCTCTCTTGTTTGTTGTCAAACTGTTGAGCACTGCCATGTGTGTCCGTGTCCTGTCGCAAATTGCGGTGAAAACTCCATCAGATTATTATTGTCCATGTAAAGACACTCACTATCTGATTAAACCTAATTGTAATAAGTATTACATTATGCTGCATCATTATCTTGCTGCATGAGTGATCTTGAAATATCAGCTTTTCTCATTCCATACCAAGTCTTCAAACAGTAAATAAGCAGAAATTATGAAATCATATCTACCGCACAGCACAAATAATGCTAGAATATTCTCCCCACTTGGTCATGACAGACTAATATAAAGACAAATTGCTTTTCATGTAACAATTCATAATTATGTCATCTCCTGTATACATTTAGTATCCTCCCATAGAAGAGGACCAATAGGTCAAGCCATAAACATTTACAAACCTGTGACAAAGCAGACGCAGGTCACACTCGTGTGTGACTTACACTGATAAAGAACTCTGAACTGTCTGTCCTCTGAAATAAGCAGAGGTAATTAGTTTCCTTTCTCAAAAACAACCATCCATGTGGAAAAATGGATAAATCTTTTACAGCGCAGAAGTGTCAAGAATGCAGGCCAAGACAGAAACGCATGCTCTTGCACACAAACCCACACACCCTATAGCTGCCTCTGATATATCCCTAGGGATGTAATGACATGCTTTTGCCAAGAGATTTCCAGGTAGAGTTTCATGTTAATGAGCTTAATAATTAAACCACCAGTTGGATATGATACAGAAGGAATAATATCACGGCTGAAGAAAAACACATGCTCGGTCTGCAAGCTGAAGAAATTCTTTGCATTCTTTTTTCTAGCTACATGATGAAGCATGATAATACACTTCAAATATGTCTCATGAGAAATCATATATATATATGAGAGAATAATTGATCTCCGCAGGAACATTATCGTGCAATTGGAGGAAATGATTAGGAGATCTTTGGGAGGAATACAGAATACACTAAATTGTGCTGAATTGCTATGTCTGTCTCTGATAGAGCTGTAAAGTTGGGGGAAGTGGGAATAGTCTAACAGCAGACTAATCAACGATTTTCCATATTGCAATCTGGACGTTGTTAAATATGTGTATCATGACATGGTGATGTGCATTTAAGCCAAACTGGAAGTGAAATGATATAAACAAAATGTGTGAGAAAGTGGAGCTGAAAACATGGTGAGACCTCCAATTTGTAGGAGTAAATTAGGTAAAAAAAAAAAAAGAGCTACAATAAAAAAGCAAGGGAGCTAGAATAAATGAAGTCTGTATGACTGGAGTTTTGGGGAAGTGCAAGTTTCTGTATTTGTGTACGAGACTAATAGCTTTCCCCTCCGTTTACCCCACTGATCATCCAACAGTCAAAAGGACAACGCCAGACGTAACGCTCAGCAAACACCTTTTTCTCTCCAGCGCTCGTTCGCTCTCACACAAACACATTGACGTGAATCATGTCTCGTATTTCTACAAACAGTTTCACACTCTCACACGTCACCAGGTTGAAACACACTTCCAAAATTCTTCATAAATGTGTAGACCCCTGACAATTGCCTGACAACTGATGTACAGTATGCACCAAATAAAAGCACAGCAGGTGACCTAAAATGGCTTCTCTCGTCTTGTCCCAAATTTCAAATGTAAATCATTCTAGAAAACAGATACCCAGTAGCTGGAGGAGAGGGGAAAACAAACAAAAACAAATCCTTTTTGTTTAGTGCTGATTGCTAGGTGGAGCATCCAAACCTCAAACCCAGGCAGATTCTCTTTCTTTTTCATCCATCAGAAGCATGGCTCAGGTCTGACCTTCTGTTTTATTTTAAATCGAGCATACTGCCTGAGCCAGTTGTTTTGGCTGAGAGCTTGCTCGACCTCCAAACCTAAAAATGTAATTGTGCTGTGTATTTCAAGTATATCTGATTTATTGCAGTGAACAAGATGTGATCGACCTTCTGTTTCTCATTTTCCTCCATCACATTTACCACACATTCTGGACTGCATAATGGAGAGAATGACAAACCCTGGACAGGCAGTGCTGTTTGTATGGAGATTAACTGCATTAGCTGCATCTTATGCTCTGCACTGTGCTTCTCAAGCACTCCTGAGCTCACTGTCCAGCCTACAAGAAGGCAAGAGAGGTTTATTCGACCGATTCTAAGGACTCTACTCTTTCCTTGTAGGCACAGACACCCAGTAAAGGCTCATCCAGAAAGAACTTCTAGAGCAAATTTGGATAGGAAAAAAAAAACCCCGTACACATATTTTATATCAGTTAAATATAACGGGACTTTTCAGTGTAATGTGCACACCTTTTTCAGACACTCTATAGTTTATAGTAGTCCAGAGTTTATATGATTGGTGAACTATGCTTGAGCCTGGGAGCGGTCCAGAGAATCCATCCCTGTTCCTCGTGGGTTCACTTCACCCGAACCCTGTTGCAGTGCTCATAATGTGTGGAAGCTATCCACACTTAGCACCATATGCAGAGTAACGTGATGGCTTCAACTAGTCACATTTCTTCCTGTTTCTTTCATGATGCCAGAGAAAGGGTTATTATATTTGTTACAGATATATAAAAGGACTGGACCACTGTAATTAGTTTGAGCTGCAAGTGCTTGCTGTGAGAGTATCGCAGGAAATACACATGTAAAAAGTGTCTAAAAACCTGCTTATATGAGAGCAGTTCTTTGTATGCAGGTATTCCTGTACAATAACATGCCGTACATCCATTACATACTGATTTTCTCTGCTTGAGTGTTACCAAAGCAAAATTATTCTTTTTTTATTTTTTTTATTTTAAAGAGAGCTAACATGGGTTAGAAGGAATTCTTCTATGTGAAAGCAAACCTGTGAGCCCCGGCACCAACTGAGCCTTGAATCAGTGTTGGGTGTGGACCAAGTTTGAAAATGTCCAGAGAGAGGAAAAGCCCACGGGAATAATGGAAGACAAAAGACAGGTTTGACCTAGGCCTCTCTAAACAGAGCAGGAACAGGCTGTAACAACTCAGGATAAGGAATCAAACATCCTTTTGAGTTACGAGTATTGTAAAAATAATAATAATAATAATAATAATAATAATAATAATAATAATAATAAAAGAAATAGCAAGCATCCATCCAAAACTATCTGTTCTTTCACCTTTAGTCATTAGTGAAAGCTGATTCCAATTATCTCAACTTTTATCATCCCATTACTGGACATAAAACATGAAACATCTGGCTGCCAAAATCTCAGGTCATTCCCTCTTTCAACTCCTTGTTTGTTATTTCTTCTTTAGCATTCCCCTCCTGAAGAGCGCAACCTAGAAAACCAAGCAATTACCTTCCTAATTTACTTCATTTACACCACAGTCCCTTTCTCACAATTACCACTCATGGATTAAAATCTATGAAAGGCAGACGGAATGAGGCTAGACAAGGGGAGGGCTGAGGAGTGTAAGGAGCATTAAGTGGTTTAGCCTGGGACTTTACACTTCCGCACAGGGCACGACCCAGAGTGTCTGTCTGGAACAAGGCGTTCTGAGACCGAGTGTGAGTGATGCTGCAGCTCCTCTTTGCTCCGTTTCCCATGTAAGCTTCAGTCGCACCCATGAAGACAAAAATCCCAAATATTTGACCTAAAAGACTTTAGTGGAATAAAAAGGCAATTGCTGAAAGTTAATAAATACAGAGGCTATTAAGGACAAAGGACACATATGTTGATAAGAAAAGAACACATAAGGGGGAAAAAAGGTTTCCTCCCCTAAACGGGCCTCTTAGCTCTTGCATGTTCTGGCATTAAAGGAGTCAAAAATTATTAAATGATTTTGGCTGTAACTGAAGCATGACTCAAATCCTACATCTGGCATGACAATAACAAAGATACGACAAAAGGAAAATCAAAGGCAGCTTTTCCCAGGCTAGTCAAACTTTGTGTTTAGGGAGGAAAGAGTTGTATTGTGTTAAGAAATAAGAACCTTTTCTCCCATGGAATATGAATCTCCATACAGGAACCTAGAGCCTAGTTCCACTAACAAAACCACAGACTTTTCAGCATCGGTCAAAAAAACCAAACCCAAATTACTGTCCAGATGTGTCAGATGTCACAATGAATCAATCTATGATATCCCTTGTGAATGAAGCATGTTGTATAGAATTTCCCTGATTTATAATTATCCATCCATCTTCTATTGTTTACTCCTTCAGGGTCATGGGGAACCTTGAGCCAATCCCAGGAAGCATCGGGCACAAGACGGGGTACACCCTGGACAGGGTGCCAGTCCATAACAGGGCACAATTACATACACACTCACACACCCATTCATATACTACGGACATTGGACATGCCAATCAGAATCAGCCTACCATGCATGTCTTTGGACTGGAGGAGGAAACCGGAGTACCCGGAGGAAACCCCCGCAGCAGGGGGAGAACATTCAAACTCCGCACACAGAGGGCATGGTGGGAATCGAACCCCCGACCCTGGAGCTGTGAGGCGAATGTGCTTAGAGAACATTCCAGAGAAAATAAAATGCATTAATTGTTCAGGTGCCAAATTGCAAAGGTCAACAGGTAGTGTGAAAACACTTTTGTTATGCAACCCTCAATCACACACACATACAAAACAGATTTTTGTTTAAAAGCAAGTTGTTTGTACACTGCACTCAGAATCCGATTTCTGCCGACATTAATGACTCAGTTTTATAGATTTCCAATCAAAATGAAGCAGTACAAAATGTGCGTACTGAAATGTCTCTGGAATCTCTGCCAAAGCTGTTAGTGTTGTCTTTGCAGTGCCAGCTTGGTTAACACATCCCTTCATATAATTTGCACGAACTCGGACTGTAGCACAGTACCCCCTCTCACAGCTGATGGTTATTTGCCTCATTTGCAAAAGGAAACTGAAGAGATTTGACTTGGACGCCGGCTCTGCCTCTCCACTCTCGCTAATTTGGAGCACCAACAAATTGCTTTCAGCCCTGTGGAAGTTCTGGAAGGGTAGATGTCTCGCGATTATGCGTTCCCACATGCTGCCACTGAACAAATATAAATGAAAAGATAACAATGCTGATGGATAGTAAATCAGTTTGAATGGTTGGAACGTTCTGAGAAACACAATCAATCATGTGTGAGACTCAAGTGCGATACTCTTCTCTTGTTTTATGACAAACCAAATGTATTAAGAGTTTAAGTAAAGAGTGCGAGTGACGCCTTCCTCCATCTATTCCATCCATCCATTTTCCCTACCGCTTATCGTACACAGCCTGGAGCCTATCCCAGGGGACTCTGGGCACAAGGTGGGGGACACCCAGGACGGGGTACCAACCCATTGCACTCACACACCCATTCACACACTAGAGACAACTTGGAAATGCCAATCAGCTTACAAGGCATGTCTTTGGACTGGCAGAGGAAACCGGAGGAAACTCTCCAATCACCGGGAGAACACGCAAACTCCACACACGTAGAGTGGAGGTGGGATTCAAACCCCCATCCGTGGAGGTAAATGATAGGCTTCCTGTGCCTTCCTATGCACCATAATTTGTAAACTAGTGCATGGGGGTGATTGAGGGGGGCCCTGACAATTCATTGCACAATCCAAACACTAACCAGAGACATGGCAGCATGACAAGTGCTTTAACTATTATACTTCAACGAGCCATAACCCATTAATGCAAAATACACTATTATTGTTTCTGGCACGCATTCTTGCTGCCCCACTTTAATAAAGCATGCTTTTATGCATTCTTGGATACATTTCTGCTAGTGTGACGCTAAACTCTAGACCAAAATAAATGTAATCTTAATAATGAGCTAATAATTCATGCAATCTTATGTTTGGTGTGGAATAAAATGTTTACACATTACACAGATAGACACGAGACGTGCTATCTGACATGAGACAAAGTCTGAATCACACTTGTGCAAGGTGCAGCTGGTGTTTCTCAAGCTTGAGAGAGAGAGAAAGAGAGAGAGAGAGAGAGAGAGAGAGAGAGAGAGAAAGACAGGACACCCAGCATCTCTCCTCCTCTTCAGTCTCAGCCCCCCCGTATCTGACGGCATCACCATGACTTATAGCTTCCATTAGAAATGTTTACTTCTGCTATGGGAAACAGGAAGATGGTGGGGGGTAGATGGAGTTATTCGATCAATTAAAAGAAGAGCCCACTATGCCTGAGTGGTTTTCCACCCACCCCACCCACCAGAGTCGCATCACACACCTTGACCACCTTATCCCAGAGGTAACAGCACACAATCCCACATCTCTCTGTTAACATCACACAGCTCATGCTACTGTAGTACACACGGACATACACATCTTCCCAACTTAAATTGCTTTCCCATTACCCCATTACCACAACCATCTGCCAGTGACATTTACATGCACATAAAATTCTGATTAAGGTTTACTGTACATGTACATTTACTGTGCATTACTGTACATTCGGGTTGCAGCCATATTCCAAATGCAGTGTATATATGCCTATAGATATCAGAATATTCCTGTATACACGGTTGTTGTAAGTTTGCCCGAGTGGCCATTCCTAAATAGCTAGCCTACAGCAAAGCATCTATTAGCACGTGCAACTCTTTGCGGACCGGGAATGGTCATCAGAATTTGGGGAATCTAAATATTGTTTTAATCTTAATCAGATTGCAGCATTTACATGATTCAGTACTAATTAGAAAATGGCCAAATTCTGATTTATATCGGAATATCGATGTGCATGTGAACGTATTCTGTGCCTTCATGGATTAAATCAGTGGTTTCCGGTGGGATCCGTGAAGCATAGCGTAGATTGTGTGATTTTTAAAAAAAAAAACATTTATTTTGTTACAGTGGGGAAAATCACGACACACCTTATCAAAAAGATTATATTTAGGGATCCAAGCACCAAAGTCAACTTGCACCTAGTATGTTGTGTCAGTGCTCAGGAATAAAAAGATCTGTTGTTGCAGAAAATATTATTTGAAAATGTAAATAATGTTCATGATATCATTCCATACTAAGGGGGTGTCTGGGGAATTTATTTTACAGTTCAGTTGCTCCTTGGCTACAAAAAAGATTGACAACCTCTAAATTAAATTATATCAGCAATAATAATATTTTGATGAACGTTGTTTTTCCCAAATGTCCTGTTTCTTTGGAAGCTTAGTATATTACACTGCTTTCTACCACTTTCCTGAAGTGTGCAGCAGTTACCCCTAGGATTTTTACTCATAGATGTATATTATGTACAAATTCTTGTGTTATTCCCTTGTTTGTTTCTGCATATTTATGCTAAATACCAATCCAAGTAAACTAGCACCTTACACTGCCTTGCTTGGCTCTAAGGCTTCCTTAGTCTTGCTCCTGCAAAGCAAACACTCTAGCGGACTGCCGAGCTGGCAGTTAAATTGTGTTTTGACTATGATCTCCAGATGATGTTGCTTTTTATGTATAATACAAATACAACATGACTTGGAGCACTTAGAATTGGAGCGTACAGAGCTTCCAGGCCTTTCTGATATTTCCAGACTGGACCAGACTAACAAGACGTCTGGAGACCACCTTGCAGCTGTGCACCAGTTAGTGTTCAAACACATACAGACAGACAGACAGACACACGCACACGTGCACATGTGTGCTTAGCAATTCGCTCTTCAATGCAGGGTGAAATGCTTTGTTAGAGGCTAAATTATTCATTCAGAGTTTGCATGGGACTTCCTTAGAGCTTTGTTTAATGACACATGAGAGTGGCTGTAATCGCTGAGGGATCAGTGGAGGCGTTCTCAGATTGGCTAGTGTGGTTCCAAGACAAAGAGCTGATGAAATTACTACTCAGCCTTTCCATTACCAAAGAACTTAAACATAATGTTTGCTTTGTATTACAGTCTTCTGACATCTCGTGTCACACTTTTAATACAATCAACTCTAAAACCAGACAGAGTTCTCCTCAAAGTCTTGCTGTGAAAAAAAAAACAACTCAGAGGGAATACTCTCGTTTCCATGGTGCCCCATGGATCTAGCGGATCACTAACGTTCAACCAATCAGGACGAACCTACTTGGTTGTCATTCATGTTGCTGGTCAAAATGTTTTCCCTTGTGCACTAGCTTTTTGGTGTTCTAGCTTATGCAACACATGTTAATTGGGGGCTTGGCTTTGGCGGAAACAACAGAGTACCCTCAAATTAATGTTTGTACTAGATTAGTTGCGTCAGTGTTGACAGACTGTGAAACCTGTAGCTAGTGTGGTGTCTTCAGTTCAGCTGAAGATTTGTTAAAATAACTCGTGACAATTTTCAGGACAATAAATAATGCTACACATTTTGCTGAGAAAGCTAATAGCAAGCTGATGAATATGTAATAAACATTCCGGATCTGCTTTATGGATTTTCAAGATTAGTAGGGTGTGTTAATGAAAACTAACTGTGAGTTGGAGTGGCAGAAAAGGGCACTCTACAACATTTTATAGGCTTGGACAAATCATAAATTCATGGGCTGGTCCTCCAGGCAAGTGGACGCTCCAATCCTGTGTTTTGGCTTCGCAGGAAAGAGCACGTCGTCATGTTTGCACTTAAGCAAAACGTCAACACGACATTGACCAGAGTTTTGGGTACTATGCGAGGTGTTTTGTCCTTGCATCACACACTAAGGATATTATTTAATTCTGGCAGGAGACTTTGCCAGATATGAGAACTTTGTGCTGTACTTTATTTTGCTGATTTTCATCAGTCTTTCCACATACCTGCATGTTTCTGGTTCAGAAAACATTTGTCCACTATGCCTACTAATAAACGTCATTAACGCCTTCTTGTCGGACAACTAAAATTGAGGTCGTAAGTTGCACAATCGCCTTGCAGGATCTGCAAAATGTTAATAAATAACAAACAATAAGAGGATCATAAAAATTGTGTTTGGTTGTTTATTTAGTGCTGCCCTGAATAAGCTATTTCACAGAACCAGTGTATACATGTAGTCCACAAGACACGATAATAACTGAATTTACACAAATGAACCAGTTAAAAAGTTTACACACGCTTGATTCTTAATACTTAATGTCGTTATCTGGATGATCAGCGACTGTATTTATGGTTTGTGAGTCCCTTGTTTGTCCTGAGCAGTTAAACTGCCCACTGTTCTTCAGAAAAATCCTCCAGGTCCTGCACATTCTTTACTTTTCCAGCGTCTTCTGCATATTTGACCCCTTTCCAGCAGTGTCTATGTGATGCTGGGATCCATCTTTTCACACTGAGGATGACAGAGAGTCGGTCCCTACTGGATTTCGTAGAGCTTTTTTGTGATTGTTGCAGCCAAGAATGCTTGATTTTGCTGTGGCGTTTTTTAAACATTTGCAATGCAACTTGCAGAGATTTTTGTGCTTGTTTTGTGGCATTTTCGCAACTACTTGGCGAAATTGCTATTGCACAAAACTAGGTTTTCCGCAGTGATGTTTTTTTGATAAATGAGACCTCATATTCAGTTTAGCAACTGGATTGACTGCTAGCTTTGCTACTGGTAATTATGTAGCACGTAGCGGATGCATTTCTGTCATTAAAGGAAAATGAATGGAGAGAGAGTGGGGTCTCATACACAACATACTTCCCTATGGAGTAATGCAGGCAAACTAAGACTGTGAAAGGATATACACACGTACACACATACACACACAAGCTTGATAGACGATTAACATCTTTACCATCTGTCCCCCCTGTGTTTGAGGCACCTCAGTGCCAGTATACAGGCAGGATTCTTTCACTCACTGCTTCAGGTTCACGCTGAAGGTTAAGTTAAGCGCCTGTGTGTGACTAATACACATACACACACACACACACGCCCATGCGGCACATTTCCCAGCCTCCACCACCACTTTGCATCGTATATTAAAGAGCCATTTCGTGGAGCCAGTGGCTTGTGACGGGAGAGATAGCTGTGCATGTTCCTGTAAATGAGTGTCCTCCACATTCAATTCACTCACTCGCTCACCAGCTTTCTCTTTTTCCCTGCTTCAACCTGAGCTCTTTATCTACATACAAACACACATACGCACACATATTGATTCATCAGCAGCAAAAAGGAAGCTGTCGGTGGAGATTTCAGGCAGAGCTTGAGATGTGTTGAGACATACACGATTCAAAACACCTAGAAGTCTGAAGCCGTACACATTTCTTGGGTGAGGAATTTGTGGTGTGAAGAATTGATGATATGAACATATTTATGATGTGATTTAAAGGTATAGTTACTGATTTGGAGTTAAATAAGCCCAATGTTCAAATATAGCCCCTTGATACAAAGGGATAATCTCTTGTTTTTTTTTTTTCATGTATTTCTCTATTTATGATCGGTGTAAATCGTTAATATTTTTGTTTAAAGATAGTCTCTTGGTTGTGCTCAGTGTAAAAAGATGGATCTCAAAATCATATAGTCACTGTTGAAAAGGGGGTTAAATAAGCAGAAGATGGCGAAAAAGTAAAGAATGTGCAGGACCTGGAGGATTTTTCTGAAGAACAGTGGGCAGTTTAACTGCTCAGGACAAACAAGGGACTCATGAACAACTCTCACAAAACATCAAAACACGATGTCATTGATCGTCCAGGTAACGACACACAATATTAAGAGTCAAGCGTTTGTAAACTTTGTGTCACGTGAGCTTTATGTAATGTTATGTGAAATAGCTTATTCAGGGCAGCACTAAATAAAAAAACTAAATGCAAAACAAAAGCAGAAAAATCTGCGAAATCCTGTTTGGACTGTCTCACTCTCTAGCGAATACTAGTGAGGGGGATTTAGAATAAATTTATAGTCAAGTACATTTCCATTCAGTCAAGTAGCAGATGCTTTTATACAGCGTGACTTACAAAATGTGCATTTAAAGGCACTGTGATACCATGTACTTGAACTCATCAGTAAAAAAAAAACAGAAGTCTGATATGTAGGAAATTATTTGCAATGACAAATTCAGCATCTGTAGGCAACTGGTTTAATGTAAAACAAACAGTTGGAGCCATAGGCAAAATAGCGACACTATGTCCAAAAGTATGTGGACACTTGAGCATCTCACACATTTTCTTGTTGAACATCCCATTCCAGATTTATTCCTCCTTTGTTGTTTATAATATCCTCCACTCTTCTGGGAAGGCTTTCCACTAGATGTTGGAGCATGGCTGTGGGGATTTGTATTCATTCAGACACAAGCGCATTAGTGAGATCAGGTGATGTCAGGATTGGGACTCTGTTGGCATTCCAGATCATGCTTCAGTACTCATGGTCATCACAAGTGGATACCACTTGGCAAGCTCTGTTTAGCATAATGGGCATTTTGACTCATCTTTAGTAATGTTTCTGTTAACAGTTTCGTAATAGCCTGTGTTTAGAGGGTTTTTTTCCCCCGGGAAGATCCTCCTTGCTTTTTTTGTAGCAAATGCTGATCTATGCTTTACTGTCCTTACATATGATTTTCCTATTTATACAGACTGCTCTTTTCTTACCCAAAAGTGGTGTATATCTTGTATCAGTTCTTCAACACGACCAGAGGAAACACAGAAGGATTTGCTGCTCTAATGTGCTCCTTTGGGTAAATGTTACCAAATAAGCTTTGGACAAGCGCTCTTTCATCAAGTGCCTTGAGTTCATTTTAATAGCCTGATCTTCAAATATCAGTGAGCTCCTTAAATCCGTCTCCCTGCCTGGTTAATGAAAAGAGCTTTCTGGGGAGCTGTATCTAATATTTTCTCCCACGGAGGTTGTTCGGATTAAATATTTGACTGTCTAGAAGTGCCCATGTTAAGCATTTATCTACGCAACCTTATTAAGCTTTATGTTTATTGTTCTTTAGTTGAGTTTCAGTGCTGTCATAGTCTAACAGCATGGCCTACATACTATTATTTTATCTTAAAGCTTTTGTATACTGGCTTCTGTCCTCTGACCCAGAGGGAGGTCAGAGATCAGCCCCAGGTAAAATGGTTTGTTTGGAGAGAATATGAGTACTGTACAACCTTAAACCCGGGTGAGTGGTGTTTGTCTGATTTATACTTTTATCAGTCCGGCACATCTAACCATTGTTTTGGTATTAAACTTCCATAAGAGATGTAATCTACACAGGATTTTTGTTAGTTGTAAGATCAAAAGTCATGTGTGTCTTGTGTATCTATATGCTTGTATTGTTGCTGCAGGCTCTAGAGCTCCGTGCGAGATGCGGCTGCCCGGCTCTTTCTGACCCTGATCCCCGGGCTGTCTTTTCCAAGACTGCACAACTGTTGCTCAAGAACGCAGAGAAAGAAAACAAAGTTAAAGAGTTGAAGGAGAGAAAACGAGCGGAAGGAACACCGCAGAGAGTCCAGCCTCAGTTAGGGGCAGCGTTGGTTATATCAGCCCAACTGCAGAATCTGCTCAGTAAAGAAGACTCGACTGAAATCCAACTGCTGCGTAAAGATGATTAACCAAAAATGAATGGGTTATTTTATATGATGCACCATACTTTACAAATAATAACCATTATTGTTCTGTATGGTCAATAGCTTTATAATAAACCCTGTTCTTCAGTTTACCTGCTTTGGCAATCTGGCAGTAATGCAACCTAATATTTACTTTGGCAATAATGCAAATTAACATTAAGTGAATATGTAGATGCCTTGCAGCTGTGATGGCCAGCAACAACCACTGTGAAGAGTGACCTCAGTGATAGGTGGGCAGCCATGTTGTGCAAACATACAGTACCAAAAGTCAAAAGTTTAGAAACACTCATTCTTTATTTTTTTCCACATTGTAGAATAATAATAGTCCTCAAAACTCTGGAGTAACACAAATGGATCTATGGGAATTATGTTGTGAAAAAAAAAATAAATAAATGAAAATAATTTTATATTTTAGCATCTTCAAAGATCCCCCTTTTTGCTTAGAATTTCCAGAAATGTATTCTTGGCATTTTTTTTTCAACCAATTCGGCTGTCTCTAAACTTTTGACCTGTAGTATATGTGTAGTTAAAATAAAGTATAATACAGACTTAGATGGCCTGAACTTTGTGGAAAACCTTTTGTTTTCTTTGCATAGCAGAGGTTCTCAAACTAGGGGGCACGAGCCCAAATGGGGTTGCTCACAAAATCTCATTTTTTATTGTATTCATTTCTTTTACAAATTCATATTAGAAATATTTATTGAGAGTCACATTCAAGCAAGCCTTAATTACACCAAGAGTTCAACAATGAAGATTGATTATGCTGCAAAGAACAAGTGCAAGTTCAGTATTCCCACTAGACTGATCAGTCTAATGCATGGAATATTCTTTTGGTTTTATGTCACTATTGTTACGCATATGTTACTGACATAATAATGTTCAATGTAGTGGAGGCACGCTGGCTTAGTGATTAGCTTCACATGTTTGCCTCGCACCTTCGGGGTTGGGCGTTTGAATTCTGCCTTCGCCCTGTGTGCGCGGAGTTTGCATGTTCTCACCATGCTTTGAGGGTTTCCTCCGGGTACACCGGTTTCCTCCCCCAGTGATTGGCATGTCTAAATTGTCCATAATTTGTGATTGTGTGTGATTGGCACCTCGTCCAGGGTGTCCCCTACCTTGTGCCCCAAGGCCCCTGGGATAGGCTCCACGCTCCACCGTGATCCTGTGCAGGATAAGTACTATGGAAAATGGAAGGCGGGATGGGAAAAAATGTTGTGTGGTAACAGCTTGGGGTTGAAGAAAATTCATAACATCCATTTGGGGATGTTTGGACAAAATGTTTGCGGACGCGTGGTGTATGCGTAAATGGTTTGCTCAGGGATTTTCTCATGATTTTCATTGTTGCTCATAAAAAAATACATATAATTTAACTATAACAATAGAAATACTTCTGCACATTGTAGACAATTTATTCTTTTTAAAATCTGAAATCCTTATATTCATTTTGTGTCTTTCTATAAGAATGTACCTATTAGGCTGTGTTGAGAGGAAAAAATAAACATTTTTATCATTGCTGTTTTAGGGCAAGTGTGGTTATTAAAGTTGATGTTTCTCTTCCCCAGCAGTCTGGTAGACAGGTGCCTGTCATGAGGGACTCGGAGCAGACCTGCCAGCACCTGACTGCTCATACAGCGCCGGTATAGGGCTAGTGTGTTTGGGTGAAAATTGGTAGCATGGTCTAAGTGCTTCCTTTGCTTTTCGAACACATCATGCTCCGTAGGCCGGCTGTTCCCACAGGAGAGCTGAAGCAGAAACTCATTACTAGCTGTAAAATTGCGTAAAGAACATCAAGCTGCTGGCTGTCACCCACCAAGTCAATTAGAAAGAGGAGAGGAGAAGAGAGGCCTGGAGGGAGTATGAGGAGATGGAAAAAGAGGTGTGGATTTTTAGACTTTGGGCTGGAGAGTTGAGGAGATGCAGTCAACTGTAGTTTGGACATTTTATCAAACAGATCAGACATGCCAGGACTTTACAGAAGGTATTGAGAGCATATTTTGGCTCCAGATTTGTAACCTTTAGGTTAGCATGCTTCCTGGATGGCTGAAAAGTCTGGTATTGAAGAGCCATCTTTGGACTGATTGATCCCAAGTATTGGAAATGAGTTGTGTGTGCCAGAGGAACAAGGTACATACAGTACACTTGATGGTAATATAAAGTCAAATGTGGGCCAGTTTTCAACTGATACACTTGAACTTGTTTGTGAGTATCGTGCACGAGAGATCTGTCGTAAAAATTCCATAGTTTTTCTATGGTTGCTATAGTGATATGAACGACTTCGAAATGTCTCACCAAAAACATGACTGCCTCACCTTGTTTCTTATTCACAATATGTAACCTGATTAAAGAGACATGGGTCATTCCATCTCAAGTGGTCCAATACTGTAAATAATATAATGTTGGTTGCTTGACCGTAAATAATAATTGTAAAGTTGGGTGCATGCTTTTAATTATTATTATTTTTTTTTTTTTACTTTTTACTAAGTATGATGGCTATCTTTGTTTCATGGCACACAAGAAGTTTTGGTTATACAGCTATTTACGGAAACCTCAATAGCTCCTTGAAACAAAAGCCGATTTCTAGAGCACATTACTACTACTACTACTACTACTACTACTGGCTCTGTAACCAGTGGAATCTCAAACTCAAATTTTACAGCAGAATGCAACTATAGAGGACTTATTTCTGTGAAAATTTCAGTTTCATATCCAGTCCTCCACCAGAGATATTCAACCTGAAAGTGAAGGGAATTTTTTAAAATGGCACTTTCTCTCCCCTATAAAAAAGAGAGAAGTCTCAATTCTGAAATGTTCTGCTTACCCAGGTACCCCCTAAAATAATTAAGACTGAGAGTCAAACCCTTAACATTATAAATTGACCCTAAAAGTGGAACTGTGAGCAATCTTGAGTATTAAAATTTGACTTCAATTGTAAGGCTAAGCAACAAGAATGTGCAAAATGTTTTTATACAGGAATTTTTACCTTGTAATGTGCTTTAGAGAGCAGTTTTTGTTCAAGGAGTTAGGATCAACCTGAGCCAGGATATTGAGGTTTCCGTAAACAGCTGTATAACCAAAAATTTGTTGTATGCCATGACACAAAGATGGTTGTTGTAGTTAAACCAAGTAAAATTAAATAAAAGAACTGGTGGTTTTTCAATGTTAAGACATAAAGGTAATCACTCCAAAATATTTTTGGAAAATTAAAAATACTCAAGCAACCTGCATTGGACCACTTGAGTTGGAATGACCCGCAAATAAAACTCTGATTCGCAACCTGCGGCTCAGCTGTAGTGCACATGGTTAGCAAACAAGCACAAATATTAACATCCGTCTGTGATTTGTTTCTGACACTGCTGGTTTTATCAAACAACCTTCTCTGTGCAAGCACAAAGATTCTGACTCGCCAGTCACACTTGTGTGGCCAGTCTTAGGTTTGAGCGGTGATGTAAATCAGCCATGCAGTATGAAAAACGAATTCTGTGGTTCTGCATTCTGAGCCTTTATGCTGGATGTGTAAAAGGATCAGAATCAGAAATGATGCATGCTGGAAGAGCAGTGTGGTGAATGGCCTGTGTATCCGGGGGTGGGTGATGTATGTGTGTGTGTGTCTAGTTCTAGCGCTTCATCTTTATTCTTTAATAAAGTCAGAATAAAGAAGCGTGTGGGCAGGCAGATTGGTACATGTCCTAGTGTGTAGGTTTCTATACAGTTTCCCATAATGCTGTTTATGGTGAACTTTAACCCTCTTTATAAGGTTCATTTCACAACCTCACCCACACACCTGCTGTTTGACTGGATATTTAAAAAAAAATTCTAAAAAGGTCAGAAAGGAGACTAGCACCATGTCCAGTGTTTCAATGCTTCTAGTCGTGCCTTTTAAGTCTACAATTCACGGTTCCTTCCTTATGTGCTTTGAACATGTAGTTCATCTTTTCAGCACTTACACCAACAGCTTGATGTCTATTTCTTTCAGAGAAATTGACAGTTATTCTCCTATGTGTCTGTGTAGCCATGATTCTTATTTTATTTTTTCTCATATAGTAAGATGGTACTTGTACATGTCCTAGTTCCAAATATTATTAGATGCTGTTGAAAATATACCCTGTTATTTCTATTCTCTGTCAAAAAAAGAAGGTGTTCTCCAGTGTCTCCATTCAACTATTCCAAAATAACAAAATATACATGTCCTGGCTCAGACACCAGAATGAAAACATGTGGACTAAAGGAGCTTGAAAGGAATGTGGGACAGCCTGGATTTTTTTTTTCTTAGAGCACATCATTCAATGGTACTTGGCAACTGCTCATAGCAATACATCCAGCATATTTTAAAGGCTTGAAATTGTATGTCGTACATCTTTTAAGAGGGGGCTCTTTTATGCTATAAGCGCTGCACCTTTGAAATTGGTCTCTCCCTATTGCCTCCGGTACAAAATCCTGACCCACTTAGTAAAAATAGAGCCGGTTTTCTGTAGAAGGTTCTCCTGTGAAGGTGTGGAAAAGCATATCTGTGTAATGTAAGGTGATGTTGCTATGGTTCTCTCTGACCCTACCCTTCAAAATGCAGTGCAAACTCTTGGGAGAACTAATGAGTAATACAAACATTTTAAAATAAATTAAAGGCAGATTGGAACAGCTTTGTCTCTTTGAAAGTCTTTAATCAGGTGATGGTCAGTCCATTTCAAGTGTTCCAATAATCATAGTTGACTACTTTGTTTTTAATTTTCCAAAAGAAATTCTCAGTTAATTACCTCTTATTGGCATTGCAAAACCACCAGTGTGGACTTAAAATTGGACTTAAATTGGTTTTATCACTCCTGTGATAAGTGACTATGTGACTGTGCCAATACAATAACAATGCCAATACACTCATACAATTATACAAAAAAAACAAAAGGATTATTAATAAGGGTTAAGCAACATGTATTGGACTGTTTGAAATGGAACGACCCATCAATCATGCACGGTTAGATAGTGCAGACAATATGGACTACCATAATATGCAATATCATCTGTTTCTACTTCTCTGGGTGACTAATTCTTGTTTCCAAACTGCAGTCAGAGCTGTGCCTCACTGTGTTTGTTAGTGTCCCACATTCCGTTCTAGTTTTAAAATCATGGGAAAGTAGTACAGTATATGCACTGCCAATTTAAACTGTTTTTAACACTAGGGGGCACTACTTTAAAGCAGTCAGCGTGTAGAGGGGTGTAACGCAATGTCACCATATGTATCAGTATCTGTCTCAGTGCTCCAAATATCCATATCCTTATACATGAAATAAAAAATGAAAATCTGCTTTATTTTGGCATGGCCTAAAACATTTAACTTTATCTAGTTACTGATTAATCTTAAATGAGACCTAACACTGTAGCTATGTTTCTATCCATGTAGTTTATGTGAATTTTGGGATATCTCATTTTAAAAATGGATTAAAAAAAAAAAAAACACTGGATGGAAGCATCAGATGTGAATAAAATCTCCAAAATGTGGATAACAAAAAAACACGCTCAATGGAGGCGGAGAATTTTTTTTTTACTTTCGACAAGAAGACATGCACATAAACTATGAAAACCCCATTTACAGAATAAATTCCTCGATGCACATCAAAAATGACTTTGCCTCAACAAATGATTTGACTGGATAATCGACTGATGTGACTGGATATTGCACATGTGGCCAACCTATACAGCACAATAGCACTACGTTTTTCTGTGGGAACTGGGGCACAGTTGGTTAGTATAACTGGACTAACCAGTGGACCAATCTCGAAGCACAGCATCTCAGATGTTGTTTCTGTCATTCTGAAATGCCTTA
Organism: Prietella phreatophila; assembly: GCA_025728095.1. Taxonomy (NCBI): domain Eukaryota; kingdom Metazoa; phylum Chordata; class Actinopteri; order Siluriformes; family Ictaluridae; genus Prietella; species Prietella phreatophila. The sequence goes on along the minus strand of JAOUWY010000052.1, from coordinate 5,195,283 downwards.
GTCGAAGTCTGTCATGGAAATGGTTTGATATAATTACCTTTCAGAACTGTCTCACACGATTCTGCTCCCAAATATCAGGCATCCGCCTCCGATCGCAAGATAACATGAGATTTGTAATGTTGTTTCTTCTGTGTGCTCTGAAGCAAAAGCCATATTTATTATATTGTAAAAAAGAGGCACGGTGGCTTTCCAGGTTGGAACAAATTCCATTTGTATTGATACTTTGAGCCAGTTTCCTCAGAAGTGATGATTTTATTCTCTTGAACACATGGGATGGAAATGCACATGTTTTATGCGATATTCCAGTTTTTTGCACAAGTTAAATTTGCAACTTGAATGGAAACATGGCTTATGAGGTTGTAATGTCTGCACCGACAGCATGGTCTGTGAATTCTGGCTCTGACAGTTCCTCAACCTCTGCTACATCACTTGTGGGACTGTTTTTTTAAAATCTCATTTGTTTATATCAGCCTGTGACATTTTCATGAAAATTAGTTGCTTATATTTCTACAAAAGATTTGTCTGACTGCGACCCTGAACAGGTAGTTACTAAGAAAAAAGTAGTAGCCCGTGTAAACTCTGCAGCGTTCAGGAAACCTTTCCTCACTGTGACTCAGAAGTTCATATTCGGTAGTGGAGAATGCAAGATTCAAAAACATGTTTAAGGCAACAGAGCTACACGACTCTGAGAGCACAACTAGCTAACTGCAGCAAAAGAAAAGCCTGTGACATGCAAACACTATCATCATTACTTTTCAATTACTGTGCTTTAATAATGTTGAAATGGAACAAAATAAAGGTTCTACCATGGCCATCCTAGTCCCCTGACTTAACACCCATAGAAAAACCTGTGGAGTGAACCGAAGAGGAGAGTCCAACAGCGTGGACCTCGAAATCTCGAGAGATTCTGTATTGTGGAATGTTCTCTGATACCTTGCCATGTATTCTCCAACCTCATCAGGCATTATAGGAGAAGACTCAGAGCTGTTATCTTGACAAACGGAGGTAGCACTTCTATATTTAACAATTTATTTTTTTTTGGATAAATCTGTGTTTTGTTTACAATTGTGTGATATCCATGAGTGCAGAGTATTTTTGTTAAGTTTTTGAACAAAATATCAAAAGGTTAAACAATAATCACAATTTTTCACAGCCTTCTTTGTTCATATTTACCAAGGGTGCCAATATTACTGGAGGGCACTGTATAAACAGGAAGACCCCACTAGCTGGAGTACAAAGACAAGGAAAGGATGGAAAGTTGCATCCTGTCATCATTTCTGAACGTTCTATTTTTATTCTATTTTGTATTTAGAGTAGTGGCAGAGCAACGGAGGGGAATTTACCCACACTCTCGGACATGCTGTCCATCTCAGGCAGATGTGGCTACTGCTGCTGCAGTTATCGTACTGGAAGTGCTAAGAGCAGAAAACAGTGTGATAGATGGTTAGATGGTTCTTTCATGATAGGTAGGATTTGGTCATCTCCTCTGTCTTTTCTTCAAACTCACATTAGAGTTCTGTAAATCTTCTCTTACTTCATCAAACTGGTGTCCTCTTTCCTGATATTGAATAAGACCAGCTGTACCATCACCCCAAGCATGGTAAACACTTGCCTTTATTCACCTAATTGTTTCTCTCCAGTTTTTTGGTCAGATCCTGTCGCAAAATCTGAGCCGAATAATCAGAACGTGATACGATGTATTAACAGTCCACAACAAAAACGGCAAAATGGCTGTAACATGCCAGTCACGAGTATCTGGACACGCCAGTGTTCGTGGCTGTTGACAATCTGTGGATGAATGATTAGCATATGAATACATTTGAATAATTTCTCATTAACCTTCCAAACCATTGTTTTAGGACACGTTGTAGTAGTAGTGACAAGTCAGAAATCCCTGAACACCACACAGCATGTTGTAATGATGTATCATGCCGTTACACATGTCCTTTTGTATTCATTTCCAAAATGAGCCAATGAAATTCTGCTGCACGATGCTACGGCCTGGTTTGGAAACAGTGCCATAAGAAGGTTTAACAAGAGTATGACCCATGATGTAGCCATTGTTCTGACCACAGCAGAGGGCATACACTAACACACACTCATAGCATGTCTAATTACTATCACATATATACAGTCCACTCCAGAATTACTGGCACCCTTTCAAAGAGAATGAGCAAAAATGGTTATATAAAGTTTCTTACAATGATTAAAGACAAGTTGTCATAAGAACTCTAGCAAATGTTTAGACGCCCTTAAAGAATAATGTTGAAAAAACTTTTCGTTCAGAAGCTCTGTTGGTGCCTGTCACCTACAGTCGATGACACCCATGTAAAATCTGTTTTTCATCCATCACCATGCAATATACAGTTGTTTACCTGCATAAATGTACTGTAATGTATGTAAATATATCCAGTGGGGTCCAAAAGTCTGAGACCACATTTCTACTGTTTTTAAAACATGTGTTCACCCAACATTCTGATGGATTTGATCAAAAAGAGATCATAACGTTTTGTACAAACTTGTGGCGTGCGTGCCAGCTAGAGTGCACGCTGTGATTTAAGCAAAACAGTATGTACCAAATACTAGGAAACTCTGATATTCATATAAATATTTCAAAGATTCTACTTTTCACTCAGGTTGTCAGTAATATCATTTAGGATGAAAATTGTTGTATCAGATTAGAAAAGAATACAAAATTGAAGTATTTTCTGTAGTGCAGTGTTCCTCAACAATTGGGGGGGGGGTTGGTGTCACGGAGAGACGCGGAAGGCAGGAGCAAATTATGTTGAAGAAAAAAAAAAAACCGAGACAGGGCATCATTTGTGGACTGAAATGAAAAACCCTGTGTTCCCTCTCCCTCTGCATTTTCCTTTTGCTGGGGAGAGGCAGAGCTTAGCCTGCCTTTTATCTAACTGTCAGTGCAGACCAGTGTTGCCAACTTAGAGAATTTTCAGAGCCCTTTAAGCGCTTAGCGATAAATCTAGCAACATTTTGGACAAACCTTAGCAACTTTTTAAATATCACCAGTAATGTCCTGCAAACGTGAGGTCTTTCTTTCCTGCTGCACTCTCACCTCTCTACGTCTGCTCTGTTCAGTGAGGGGCTGAGCCGGAGATATAACAATTTCACTAATAAATCTGCGGCTGTGGCGCAGGTGGTAGAGCGGGTTGTCCACTAATCGTAGGGTTGGCGGTTCGATTCCCGGCCCACATGACCCCACATGCCGAAGTGTCCTTGGGCAAGACACTGAACCCCAAGTTGCTCCCGATG
>JAOUWY010000052.1:5041981-5057467 GCA_025728095.1 Prietella phreatophila | reverse complement strand
ATAAATAATGGTATGTTTGTTTCTTCCTGTACATTATATTGAAATTTGCCTAAAACCAAAACGCTTATTTATTTTCACCCTTCCATCCACAAAATCCATTTTAGCTGAGTGCTTCAAATTTCTCTCGGGCTCCCTGTGGTAGTTTCCTAGATTGGGAAAGGGATGAAATGGCAGGCGGAGATGGAAATACTTATGTGCCATGAAGTAGGGAGTGGAGTCATGTGGGTGTGAGCTATGATGCCGTACAGTATTCTCCAGCTGACTGGTGATCTCTAAATATGGATTTGACAAGATATTAAACTAGAATCAGCTGCAACAGCCCAGTAATATCTCTCTCTATACATCACAGTCATAGTGGCAAAACCTGTTTGTGTGCTTAAATACACTCACTGCTCTGCATGAATGTTCAGTGTGTGAATGTCTAGGCTTACAGCTGTGTGTGTGTGTGTGCTTATGATGGATTTTATTTTCTGTGTGTATCTTGTCTGACAGATGGACGGAGGTGGTTGGCATTCAGTAAAAGATTTGTAACTTGCAGAAGATACTAGCAAATAAATAATTTAACCCTCATGCATAATTTGCTGGGCTGAAACACCATGGAAGATTTATTCATTTTTAATTAATATTTTTAACAATACTGGCCAACAGTTACTTGGAGATACACCTACCAGCTCAAGAGTTTTGCCCAAGACCATCTTAATACTTGGTTTTCATGCCTAGGATTTGTTCACTATCAGAATTTTGTTCATACCTGTAACCATACATTATTGATCATCAGACTTCTTATAAAAAATGTAGTGGTTGCAGTGTATTTTTTTTTTTTTTTCCTATTTTGCTGAATCTTTGTTCCTAGGCTGGGAAGATCTCTGACCTGACCTTAGACTGGTCAGGCACACAATCTTGGAGAGAAAGACAATAACTCAGACTTTTTTTTTCCAGCATGTTGCTAAGTAACAGAGAGCTATGGCCTCAAAACAGACTTAGTCCAGCTCTCTCAATCATCTGTCTTACACGCCCAGGAGAGATGAAGTGGATGGAGAGAGAAATGCATGGGTGGAGAGAGAGGGAAAGATGAAGAGAAGGAATTTATGCATTTGGCCTTGAAAGGAGGCATGGGTAATGCTTCACAGAATTATTTCATAAACCATAGTTCACAGGCAAGAGGCACTGAGATGGATAAAGCAGAAGAAACGGAAGGAATGGTGTTTCAGAGTAGTGAAGCAAGATGAAAGTTGGGGTGGAGACGTGAAAACGAGAAGAGTATAAATGACAGAACGTTGGCAGAGGGAAAACACGTTGGTAGATTTTCCAACTCACTCTTCATATTCAGCCACAACTGTCTATTCCCTTTGTCACTTGTCAGGTATGAATAGTCATTATGTGCTACGAAATGATAAACACATGTTTAATGTGCATGAGTTTCAAGCAGCGACTTATGATTACTGTGCTTAAAGGAAAACTGTTAAAAAAAAAAAACAATTAGCAAGTCTTCTGCAATATGTCTCTATCAGATCTGCACATCTGTATCCTGATATTTTTGCCAAATTGTCCTGGCAAAATTGCTCAAGCTCTGTCAGATTCTATTGAGAGTATTTGTGAACAGCAATTTTCATGTCTTGCCACAAATTTGAGGTCTGAGCATTGAGTGGAGTATTTAAAACATTTCCAGGTTCTTGTTTTGAATCTCTCCAATATACAGTATCTTAGGCAGAATGCTTAGGGCCATTGTCCTGGTGGAAGGTGAATCTCTGCCCTAATCCCAAGTCCTTTGCAGACTGGAAAATATATTCTTTCAGGATTGTCCTTCATTCAACCCTGCCCTCAAACCTGACCAGTTTCCCAGTCCCTACTGATGAACATCATTCCCATTACAAAATGCTACCACCACAAAGCTTCACTGTAGGGATGGTGTTCTCAAGGTGATGAGTAGTATTGTGTTTCGGCCAAAAATTCAATTTTGGGTTCATCAGACCAGATAACTTCCGTAATGGAATTTAGGCAATAGTTGTCCAGTGACCAGCTTGTCCCATCTGAACTAAGGGTCTATCCAGTTCTGCTAGTTACATTTGACATCTTGATACAATAAATGCTAATAAAACTAATAAAATGTATAATAAAGTATAAACTGAGTGTATAATACTTCACAAACCTGAAGCACAGAGGATAAATAGATTGACTCGGCATGGTGTAACAAGTAGGACTAATTGATAGTCATGGAATTAGGGAACGAGAACAGGAAACATTGACCATATAAGGAAAAAACCTTAACATTTTGCACTTGAGACAGCATATAGCTGAGCAGAGGGTTAAGTGTCTTGCTGAAGGACCCAAACTTGGCAGTGCTTTGATTTGAATTCACAACCTTCCGTAGCCCAATGCATTAACCACTGAGCCAGCAGTGCCCAGCAAATCGAGAGACTACAGGACACATAGTGTATGGGACCTAAACAGAGAGAAAATCTGGTCGTGACCGTCTTTTGCTAACTAGGTTGCTTGCAGAAGGAACAGTGTTTGTATTTCTCTTTCATTGTAATGGTTGCTGGGAGAGGCTTCATATTGTGCTACAGGACAGGGATTAGCATTGAGCCTGGATTACAAGTTACCTAACATACAGTATCACTGTTCTGTGGAATAAGCCAGTCTTCTGGGATCTGCAGGCCTCCTGCATGGGTATGTGTGTGTGGGCCTGTTTAGCTACTCGCTGTATGTTCGGAAACACTGAAAGCATAGTGCTATGTAATCGCTCTATATATGCTCCCTTCTGACCAACTCTAAACTTACATTAATGCATTTTCCATATGAGGTATTTGAACACTGCAGTGCAGCGATGCCCCCAAGCAGAGTGATGAGTATACCTGAGTGTTATATTCCTGATCTTCTCTCTAATGTGGGTCTGATGTGTCTGCTGTCTTGCTACAGCAGGAGATGTCTGCTGTGAATGAAGGGCGACAGACTGGGGATGACTGACTGACAGGTGCGTGCACACACACACACACACACACACAATATTACATCCAAGACTGCAGCAGTGAAAATCCCTACAAATCCAGAGTAGTACAGTGACTGTCAGCCTCCTCTTCCTCTTGTTACTGAAAGAGCTATTGGGCTGTCCTCAATGCTCTTGAATACAATGGAAGTGTTTCGAACTTCAGAGTGTCAGCGTGGAATTTGAGAGCTACAGTAAGAAGGTTTTGTTTGTGACAAATTGACCCACATGTTGAGTGTTCAGGTTCATGTGTGTTAGTGGAGAAATGGAATATACTTGAAATGAAGGGCTCCCTTGAAATGAACTTGTACAAATGCCATTGTATGTCACATCCAGCTCCACCTCTGCTCCTGGCTGGGCTTTCCAGTGCTCTGCCTGACCGGCCTACTAAATACTGGACTAGTCAATTTTGTGTCTTTTTTTACCGTATCTAAGCCCATGAAATCAGACTTAAATGGGATTAGACTGCTGTTGTGCCTCTTCTCATCTTCATCCTGATTAACCATTCTTGCCACACTTATAGCATATACTGTATTACTAGGACTTATCAGGGAACATGGAAAATCACTTGGTTAATTGTTAGGTGTGTAAAGTGTACTTCACAAGTAATATTTCATAGAAAAAAAACAACAGAAAACCCAGCTATTATCATTGCATTTTGAAATTTTAACAGCAGGGTTTCGTGAGTGAAAGGTTCATGTAATTATAAATAAAGAAGCTTAATGCATGCAGTCATGTGTGTCCACTAAGAGAAAGTGTTCGATGTTGGCGATCAGTTCAAGAGTGGCAAAGTCTGCTTGGTTTTGTGCATTTTAAAGTGGGCACAGTGCTGTACTTTTCTTCTGTCCATTTGTGTGACAGAGAGAAACAGAGAAAGGAAAAATGAGCGAAAGCAAGAGCGAGAGATATGGGGCATGTTTTAGACAACGCTATTTCTAAAGGCCACATCTCTTGTAGTGTGAAATAGGGTCCTGCTTCTTATTCATAGTGGGGCCCCTTCTCTCTCTCTCTCTCACTGTCTCATGTAGGGACGGTAAATGAAGAAATTTTGCTATGACTCTGTGGTGTACATACATTAAATAACTGTTATGTTTGTTGTTTGGTTGTGTCTTTATACAATACATGGTCAATGGTATGTGAACACTTGACCATGAGCCCATATATGTAGGCCTTCCCTGAACTTTTGCTACAAAGTTGAAGGCACATAATTGTCTATAGTGTCCTTGTATGATGTAGCATTATGATGTACTGGAACTTAAATGCCCAAACTTGTTCCAGCATGACAGTGCCCAATGAGGTCCAGAAAGACATGATTTGCCAAGGTTGGTTTGGAAGGCCTCAAGTGGCCTTCACAGAGGCATGACCTCCATATTAATGCCATGCCTTCGGAATAGGATGTACAAGAACATTTAGCGTACTTACAAAGAAACAGTTTTGAACAGTGTATTTAAATGCTTTAAATGCTGCACGACATAATCCTTTATTGATTCATTCAATTTCCTTCCACCTTTTCTGGTCTGGGTCACTGAGGCAACAGACTCAGAAGGTCAGGCCAGACTTGTCTTTTCCCAGTCACAGATTCCAGATGTTCCCAAGCCAACTGTGAGATTACAATCTCTCCAGCAAATCCACACCAGTACAGTGACTGTAACACAGCGATGGCCTCCACTGACCTGATCTGTTTTCATACACTCTTTTTCCATCACTTCCATCACTTGTGAATAAAATCCCAAGGTATTTAAATTACTTGTGCTATTTCTTTCTCCTCATCTAAGACAACCATGGCCTCAAAGGTGGAGTTGTTGATTTTCATTCCAGCTGCTTGTTAGCTGAGTAACATTCTGTTGGCGCCAAGAGAACATCCCTGCAATTACTGGACACAACTCCAACTTTGGCTGAAGTCCCAAAGATCCATCCATTTTCTGTACTTCTTATCCTACACAGTGTTGCGGGGAGCCTGGAGCCTATCCCAGGGGACTTGGGGCACAAGGCAGGGGACACCCTGGACAGGTTGCCAACCCCATCGCAGGGCACAATCTCGCACACACTCGCACAACCATTCACACACTGGTTTAGAGATGCTGATCAGCCTACAATTCATGCCTTTGGACTGGGGGAGTAAACCGGAGTACCAGGAGGAAACGCATGGGGAGAACATGCAACTCCGTGCAACTTCTCAAAAGCCACAGAACACATGAAACCTGGATTAGCATCACCCCATGGTCCCCTCACAAACCTGTGCAAGAGTCAAGAGCTGGATTATTGTTCCACAGCCTGGGCAGAACCTGCATTGTTCTTCCTGAATCCTAGGTTCAACTATCAGAGAGAAAATACCAGCCATTTGCTAGTGTGAAGGCATAACCACAGCCCAACATAAGTAGTGCCTCCAACATCTCTGGCTGAATTTCATGCCCCCCTGCAGCTTGGCCACTGTTTCTAACCAACAAAGTAAGCTCAGCCACAGAGATTCCAAAATACCAGAGGTTTCCAAAAACCCAGATATCCACTGGGTTAAAGAGTTCCTCAAAGTATGCCTTCCATTGCTCAACAATATCCCTAGTACAGGTCAGCACTCAGCAGAGCTTGTGCATGGTCTTGGCATTACCACTGCTCACTATATGCAAATCAGACTTTATTTTACTTTGCATGCTGTTATATTTCCTGTCCTCCTTTTCCTTTGTTAATGCAAAAAAACAAAAAAACAAAACAAAGATCTGTAAGGAAATTGTCTGACAGAAACCATCATCTAAACTGTGCACAGAAATTGATTCATCAGTAAAACACACCCTTTTCCAAACACACACATTTCATAAGAGGTGCATAATATATTCCACAGAGGGAACCAAATTACAGTGCATTCAGCAGCTTTCCATATTCTTTGCTGTTTAGAGACAAATGTAGATAAATATGCTCGCATAAAGATGGAAACTAGAGGCGGTCTGTACAAGCAGCAAACCCACTGAAACTATAGCTATCAATTATTTAACAGTGCCTACTGGCAAAATGAAGCAACAGAAGAAAATACATTTTCAATTGATATACAATCAGTGTACTGTGTACTGGCAGATCAGATAAGAAAACATGAGCTAGAGCAGGATAGAAAAGACTAGGCAATATTGGAATGTGTTGGTTAATTTAATCTCTAATAATGGAATAAAACTACTTTCATTAATTAAAGTGCTGGGGTTCATGGGGTGCTGGAATGTGAAAGAATCTTGTAGTATGTTAGTTAATCTGTTTGCTTGCCGGTTTTTCTTTAGCATGTGGCTCGTAGGCATGGCCAATTAAAATCCAACTTCTAGGTTAATGTGGAGAAAGAAGAATAGATTCTCATGATGATGGGCTTTTTGTTGAAACAGTAGACATACAGTTATGGTATGCGCAAGAAGAAAAAAAAGTGCTAAATTTATTGGGTAGTTGTTACATATACACATACAATAACAGAATCTAAACAAATCAAAGCGAGCTAATGTTAAGTACTGGTAACACTAATATTATTGTTAGCATTAGCAATATATAGGGCTAAGCGCTAACTACATCCAGTTTGTCTTGGCTGGTTTAGCTAACTGTGTATTGCACTAGCACAGATTTAGATAGCTCAAGTTGAGGAAGATGCAGCTCTTTGTCCAACTAACTGCTTCTGTGTGTGTGTGTGTGTGTGTGTGTGTGTGTGTGTTTCTGTATAGCATGATTTTTCCCACCAGACAAGGTAAGATTAAGTTTACCTTTATCTAAAATGAGTTTTACAGAACCACGTTTTGAGAAATCCACCACCCCAAGCTTTCCCCCCACAATTTGACCACTGATAAGTATATCTGTACTGTAAGAGTTTAGTGTTATGATGTTGTACAGCTAGGCTAAGCATCAGACATTAATCAACATCACAAATATGTTTATAGCTAGCTATAAAGTGAATATCAAGTTCACCTGTATCTATGCTATAAAGCCAATTTTTACAAAATTAAAACGCAGTTTTACACACTGAGGTTTCATTGTCTTTACAATAAATGTTATGTCATGCAATGTTAAAGTACACCTATTATGTTTTTTTCAAACATTATCTTCCATGTAATGTGTTATAGAGCTGTTTGTGAATGTAAAAAGTCTGCGATGTTTCAAAAAACAAAGCACAGGGGTTCTTGACTCCCAGAAGAATGAAGTGATTCTGAACAACTGAAATGAGTTGTTAGTGATTCCAGACTTACTTCCTGTACTAACCTACGTAGGTTTATAATTAAAAGCCCCGCCTCTGGTCTTCGTCGGCTGCTCGCTGACAGCAGCATACCAATCACAACAGACTGGGACATCTGACCAATCAGAGCAGAGAATGCTCTCTGAAAGGAAGAGTTTAGAACTAATCCTGTAGAACAGATCATTGAGTCGTTTGTGACACTGGGGGGAAAATGTAATGCTGCAGTTTTGACCTTGGATGATTGTAAATCTATTGTATGAGACCTCTAAAACTAAATTAGGCACGTTTCAAATCCATAATAGGTGTGCTTTAAGGCTTTTCATGAATGAAATATTTTAGAAAATAATGATATTGTGGTGTAAATATGAGTGTCTGCCAACCATATTTTAAAATTTTAGACAAAATAAAGTTGAATGACAAGAGATGTCTAAAACTTATTTTACAGTATCTTATCTGACCAGCCAGAGAGAACCTTATCAAATACAATTTTCTTTAGCTGTCCGAAACAATAAGGTTCTCTGAAGTGAATAAACTACTTAAGTGTTTTGCTCACTGAGATGTCATTTATGATGCCTCGGCTCTCAGAAATGTGGTTTTTTTTTTTCTTTTCTTTTTTTCTTCTTCCCCAGGATCCTAACTGGGACCAGGACATGCAATCATATTACTCCTGTTTTGGAGTCCTTGCACTGGCTCCCGGTCAGGTTCTGTGTTTATTTTTAAAATGATGATGCTGACAAGCATTACATGTCTTGGCTCCTCAGTATTTATCTGCTTTGTTAATCCCTTACACCCAAAATCACAGACTGTGCTCCTAACAGTCTAATTTGTTAACTGTTCCACAAACCCGCTAAAGATCTATGACCGTCAGGTTTTTTCTGTCTACGTTCCTACACTTTGGAGCTCTCTTCCTCTTGAATTTATGGAAGCTCAGGTCTTCGACATATTTAAAGCTCAAACTCAAGCTTAAACTCAAGATATACTTTTTTAAACTAGCATTTGCTTGCAGATGTCTGTAATTTTTTAAAATTTATTTTTATTTATTTATCTATCATTATTATTTATTTTCTTTGTACTGCTTATTTTGTGTACAGTGCTTTGAGAAGCTGCTTTTAAAGGCGCTCTATAAAATGCAGTTTATTATTATGAATTGTTGAATTGCACAGTGATTTTTGTGCATTTGTTCTTGCTAGGTTTGAAACCTCAGAAGGCAGAAGCTTTATTTCTACAGAATTGTATATTGTAGAAAGAAACAAGTCCTATATCGCTGTCTAACCTGATTTAATGCTCATGTCGGGGTGAAGACTGACTTACTGCAGCCAGTACCTGTTAATTGTTGTTTGAAAGAACAAACATCATCTCACACTGTTTGTTTTTTTGGTTGTTGTTTTGTATCTTTCTTTGCAAAAATTGCCTAGCAATCAAATAACCCCATCTTGGTTACACATTACTCATTTGCCCTCCACATTAATAGACTTGTGGGCTTTGTAGTGTTTCAGTCAGTTTATAAGTCTGTCCTTAGGCATGCTGTAAGATTCCCAGGAAACTCGGGGCACAAAGTGGGGGACACCATAGACAATTGCAGGGCACAATCGCACACGCATTCACAGACTACGTACAATTTGGGAATGCTACTCGGTCTACAGCGTATATCTTTGGACTGGGGAAGACACCAGAGTAACTGGAGGAAACCCTACAGCACAGGGTGAAGTGGGATTTGAAACCTTCAACCCCAGAGATACGAGGGAAACGTGCTAACCACTAAGCCACCATGCCCCCTTTTATTATTTATTTATTCAAAACTTATTTATTTATTGGTCAAATGTTTTAACTGATACTACACCTCACATCTTTCATGGGGTCCCTATTAGAAACTGAGATCTCCATGTTCTGAGGATCAAAAGTGAACTATTTTACAGGGTTGCAAGCTGAGATCCGAAGGGCAGAAGCATGCAGTGTGGAGTGGATAGACTGGAACGCTTGTAAATGTCACCTGTTTAAGCAATATTCAGTCCTGAGAGACTTGTAGTTCAATCTGTCCATTTCACACCATGGGCAATGGAAAGCGGCAGTCAAGATCTGCACTGTCTCTCATTTTTCTCTCGTTCTTTCAATTTGTACTCGGTGTCACAACTGTCACACAAATGGAGAATAATTGAAGTGCTGGAGAAAGCCCCTCTTTTTTTGAATTCTTTTCTGATTCCATGTCTAATGCGATTAGAGTTACAGAGTCAGAGGCAAATCTGCTGTGATTTCTGTGAGTGGAGGAAATGGCTGCCATTTAATGGTAGTACAGGCAGTTACTTATCTGAACAGTCATCTGGCGTAAAGTGTGTTTTTCAAAAGCAAAATAATGCTGAGGATCTGGACAAGTGGGCTATCTGCCTCTGCCCACACACACACACACACACACACACACACACACACACACACACACTTGTCCCCATGTCACTGACTCAGTAGCAGTTATGTTGGTGCTGTCTAGAGAATCATTGTTTTCTATGGTCTGAAATGAAGTGGTCTTACTTATTACATTTGTGTGACTCATTTATAAAGCGGAGATAGAGATAGTGCCTCAGGACGCACACATCACGGCTAATTGCGGTCCATTATATACACCACCGGTGCATTTGTGTAAAGTATTTTTTACGAAACAAAAGAAAGGGAGGAAAAAAAAACATTTCCTGAAAGGTCAAGAACGCAGGCTGCATCTCAAGCAAAGTGAAGATGGAGCTAGGAATTTGCCGAATAGTAGACTAAAGATCTTCAACAACTGTTGTTGTGCTTTGGATGAAAAGTTATTGAATAATCAGATTAACCATGCTAGCAGGTGCAGGAGTGTCCATAGTATGGCTCCAAGACCAAACAGGCTTAACATGGTAACAGGCTGTGTTAACACAGTTAGCGAAATTCTGAAGGGCTTTTTTTTCTGTGACTTCATTAATGTACTGAATGATATGCAGCCATTGCTACAGACAAAAAAGCGCAAAGTCAGCAGTGAGAAGGGGTGATTTCAAACGAGCTGGAAACCACTAAGCATGGAAAACCTTTTTTGAATACATTTATAACCTACCCTAGGGTATTTTGATGAGGCTTAATTTGGCCTCTTTGAAAAAAGTTTGGACACCCCTGCCAATCTAGCCCCCCCCCCAACCTGTGAAAAAGCAAAAATCCCACCACAGTTCTCCAGTCAGACACAAAACAGTTCATTTTTCCAGTTCTCAACAGACAGACTGTCCAGAAACATGCAGGTAGGCAGAATGGTTATGCTAAATTGCCAATAGGTGTAAATGAGTGCATGAATGATGCCCTGTGATGGACTAGAGTCCAATCTGTAACATGAATGAACACACATCAATAGTGTTTATACTGTATTCCTGAGAATATTTAGCTCTTTTTAGAGCAGAATTGAATCTTCTTGATTGTTTCGAGTTTATCATGCATTTACGGCATTTGGCGGACGCCCTTATCCAGAGCGACTTCCATTTATCTTGTTTATACTCAGCAGTTGAGGGTTAAGGGCCTTGTTCAAGAGCCCCAACAGTGTTAGCTTGGCAGTGCTGGGGCTTGAACTCCTGATCAGTTCGGATCATTAACACAGAGCCTTTAACCACTGAGACACCACCGCCCATCTTCAACTGAGACAAACTGTAATAACGCTGATGTAAAATACATTAATGATCGTTCCACTGAAAATGATTAAAATAACATGCCAGTCATATGAGAAAATTATATTGTATCTTAATGAGATCTAGATTTATTTTACTCCTCCCACAGTAAACCTGTATTTTACAGGAAGTTCATATCAAAAGTCTTGCTTTTATCTCATTGCTGCATGTGAACGCAACAATGAATATGGTCCATAGAGATTTAATTCTTCCAAAGCGTTTTATTGTTTATGGGACCCAGGGGTGTAATTTTATGCCTGAATGACATACTTACTATACTGTTCATTCAGCTGGTGGCAAAGAGTAATAGCAAATGAGAGAGAAAGAGATGTAGATGAGGAAATTAATTTAAATTGAGAAACAGTAGGACATTTGGAAGAAGAAGAAAAAGATTGAAAAGCAAAAATAAAAGCTATGGACAAAAGGTAAACAGAGGAGATCTCTGCATGGATACGACTGGATGTTGGTGTGGCTTACGTGCGTGTCTGCGTACTGCATCGGCATCTCTTCATTTTTGACCTAAATGTACAGAGCCCCTTTTCATTTTATTCTGACAATAACTCTGCTCTCTGACACACAAATAATCTTAACAAAAATAAAGGGCTAAAAGGTGAACCTTTTTTTTTTTGCATATTCTTTCAAGAGCATCCACATGTATGGGTAGCTGAGTAACGGAGTTCAGGTGTTACTGCAACATCATAAATTGTGCAGTACACTTTTATGCCTTCTCTCATACATCGAACAAATTTCAGAAAGGATAAAGCTCATAGGAAAGAGAATTCCTCTCCGCACTTCCACCATGTATTGCCATGCAACCAACAACACTGAATTCTAGCAGAGTAAAAAATCATCAATCTTCCGTCTGTTATGATTGTATGTTTGCATTACTGAAAATTCTGCCTGTGCAATAAATAAATGTAAGTAATAATGTGTTTCACTATCTATGATAGAATGAGAGGGAGAGGGGGGAGACAGAGAGAGAGAGGAGGGTGAGAGAGGGAGGAGAGAGAAAGATGGAGAGGAGGAGAGGGAGAGAGAGACATAGAGGGAGGAGAGAGAGAGCTGGAGGAGGGAGAGAGAGCGAGTAATGAGGAGAAGGGGCAGAGAGAGAGACAGAGTGTGGAGAGAGAAAGCTGGAGTAAAGAGGAGGGAGGAGGATGGAGAGAGAGAGAGACAGAGAGGGTGGAGAGAGAGAGAGAGCTAGAGGAGGGCGAGAGAGGGAGAGAGAAAGAGGAGAGAGAGAGAGGGAGGAAATCTGTGCAGGCTGAACAAAGTCCTTTAATAAAGCAGTACCAAGAGAAGCGTTCAGTTTCACATAAACCTTCCCCTGAGCCACTTAATAATCAACGAGCTAGTGCACTGCAAACCTAATATTGAGCTTCTAGCTGAATGAATATTATGTAAATATAGTTGTTGACAGGGAAATGTAAATAAAAGGAAATCTGTTACACAAATTTAAATTGGTTTCAGCTACTGTGAACTTTAGAAGATCAGCATTAAGTGTACATGGTACGAGAAGGTCGAAGCCTGTTTTGCTTGTAGAAGTGGAATTTGATCAACGCTTTTAATAAACACTAACACACTCGCTCTTAATCAGATCAGCCTGAGACTCGTGTTTCCTTGCCTACGCATTCTCTGCTGTGACACATTGTATTAATGAATAGGCTCCTTCATCGCTCTCTGTGGCTGTTTGGAGTTTTGCTTACGTGCAGGTGTAGGAGTGTGTGTGTGTGTGTGTGTGTGTATACAGACAGGTTTGAACTGATATCCAATGTTTGGTTGTGTGACACTTTGACTGTTAACACTTAATCTTCTGTTTAGTGGCAGTGGTGGCTTGGCGGGGGGCAGTGGTGGCTTGGCAGTTAAGGCTCTGGGTTACTGATCGGAAGGTCGGGGGTTCAAACCCTAGCACTACCCAGCTGCCACTATTGGTCCCTTGAGCAAAGCCCTTAACCCTCTCTGCTCCAGGTATCTCTGCTGTATCATGGCTGACCCTGCACTCTCACCCCAACTTCCTGACATGCTGGGGTATGTGAAGAAAAGAATTTCATCTGCATATGTATATGTGATAAATAAAGTCTCATTATCATTATCCAGAGATTAAAATCCCAACGTTGCCGCAGGCGTCCGTGACCCGGAGTAAAAGAGACCCAAATTGACCATGTTCTTTCCGCTGTTAATCACAGTGACACTAGCCAATCAGGAGCATCTGTGAGTTCATGCATGTGAACGTTGAAGTGTTAAAAATGATAGATCTTTGCAAATATAAAACAATAATGCAGATGTAGTCCGGGTCCAATTTCCTGTATCTGCCACCAGTAAGACCCTTACTCATATAAAGGTTTGATTTTTGCCTATTTCAATAAATAATGTATTGTTTGCACTTTTAGTTCATTTAAATATACATTGTTAACGATGATCAGCTTGATCAGCTTTTTTTTTTTTTTTTTTTTTACACTTTTTCTTTCCCAGGCTAACAAACAATTAGTCATTTTGAATGAGTGAATGAATTTCATAATAAATTGTATGAAGTTGTGTGAGCATAAAGCCCACATCCCAAAACTTAACTCTTATCTTAAAAAAAAAAAAAAGAAAGAAATCAATCAGGTGTTACTGCAAAAGAATCAGTTGTGTGTCACTGAATTCTATCAAAAACTTATCCATCCTCAGTCTGTTATAATGTTTGATGGCATGGCTAAAAATCCTCTGTGTGAAGAAGCCCACATCCCAAAATAATTGCAAATTCATAAACAATGGGAATATCCAGTGTTAAATTATGAATATGAAAGGTTATATGTATATTTATTGACTTCTGCATAAACATTTTACCATTCATAACAAGATTCACTGAACGCCTTGCACTGGCTCTGACTATTTTGTTCAACTGCAGCCTGATGTTAGACCAGCAACACTTAATAAATCTATTTAAAAGACAAGTAGACAGCTGCATGAGTCCCTTGGCATCTTCAGTGAGTAAGATGTTAACTTCAGTGATTGAAATCAGCACATTAAAAAGACCTGCCATGGCAGAAGCAATATTAATTTGATTGCATCATTTGATGTCATCCTCCGGCTGGTGCACAAACAGAATTCACGTTTGCTCATGGTGGGACGAGTGGAGCAGATTTGATTTGACGCTTTGGTCACAGTAATAAGGAGCTGAATGGAGCGGGGGGAATTACTGGAAGACGAGGATCAAATCAGTGCATCGGTGTGCGTCTGATCCAAGAGCCGACTTCATAGATAGATGAGGAAATGAGGAGTGGCTGTGGAGGGAGGGGAACAATGGAGGAACGGTGTGGAAATGTACAAGTACATCTTTATATGTGTTTACATATACACACCGTTTGATTTTCCCGTGAGGAATGGAGGTATTCAAGTAACTGGTTTTGTGGTATATGTGCAAATGTCTAAGGGAGCTGGACAGAGAAAAATGTATGGGTTCACAACTGGAGATTAAACGTTGATAGCTGGAGATTATGGGGATATGTTTGGGTTTAGGAATTAAGGGTTGGGGCTTAAGGGTTTGTGACTAGTGTTTGGGCTTTATATTTGGGTTCTGTGGTGCATGGTTGGAGTTTGTGTTTAAAGGGTCTTTGCTTGATGGCAATATGATTGGGTTTAAAGGTTCAAGTTTGGGGTTAAGAGGTTCATAGGCTAGGTTTAGCAGAATGTGGCTGAGATTTAGAGGTGTGGGATTACGGGTTTATGGTCAAGGTTTAGAGGTTTGTGGTTGAAATGTATAGCTATAGCTCCGTGACTGGTGTTTGAGTCCATGATTGATGTTTAGAGGTTCATGATTTGGGTTAAAGGCCATGGCTGATGCTTATGCATTCATGTTTGAAGTGCAACAGTTGATGATTGGGATTAAGGGCCATATATAATATATTGTGTTCATGCTTGAGGTGTAGAGGTTCATGGTTGGGTTTTAGGGCTACACACATTTTTGAGAGATTTGTGGATGAGATTTTGAGGTTTATGATCAATGGTCTTGTTGGAGTTTATGCATTCATTGTTGAGGTTTCGAGGTTTGTGGTTATGTTTTAGGATAATGTTTGTGTTAATGATTGGGGTTTAGGACCATGGCTGGGGTTTGCTTGTTCATGGTTGATGTTTGGAAATTTAGGGTTGGATTGTGGGAGCAAGGTTGATGTTTAAGAGTCCATGGTTGAGGTTTTGCAGTACATAGCTTGCATTTGAGGTCTTGCTGGTGTCTATATGTTCACAGGTGAGGTTTAGAGGTTCATATGTAATTATGATTATAGTTGTTTAGTTTGTAGTTAGGGTTTAGGGTCATGGATACTTTTTATATGCATATGATTGGGATTTAGGACCATAGCTAATGCTTATGCCTTTTTGGCTAGGGTTTATGCATTATTTTTTGCTTTAGTAGATGTTTTGAGGTTCATGGTTAGACTTGATATCTTGGTGGTGTTTATATGTTCGTGGTTAAGGTTAGCAGTTCATGGCCAGGATAGGTTTTAGGGACATGGCTAATGTTGAAGTTTAAAGGTAATGTAAAGTTATGTACTGTAATTACAATATGCTATGTACAGTGGGGGAAATAAGTATTTGATCCCCTGCTGATTTTGTACGTTTTCCCACTAACAAAGAAATGATCAGTCTATAATTTTAATGGTAGG
>JAOUWY010000052.1:4949158-4960110 GCA_025728095.1 Prietella phreatophila | reverse complement strand
TAGTGTATGAATGGGTGTGTGAGTGTGTATGTGATTGTGCCCTGTGATGGACTGGAACCCTGTCCAGGGTGTACCCCGCGTTGTGCCCGATGACTCCTGGGATAGACTCCAGGTTCCCCGCAACTCTGAAGAAGGAATAAGCGGAAGAAGATGGATAATAATAATAATAATAATAATAATAATCATGAATACTATATTCGCATGGAGCATTGATGTCTGTATGTTTTTGCCACACTGCATATAGTGACGTCTTAACAAGTGAATATACTGTATATCATCACACTGATCAAATAAGCTTAGTCCTTAGTTTCATTGTTTTTGCTACTGGTCATTTGTAAATGGTTATTGAAATCTAATGTCCTGTGTATATTTAAAGGCAAATAACAAATTAAGACTGTGTATTGCATGATGTCCACACTGAGTTCTATTCGATAAATTTTTTTTTTAGATTATGTAAGAGAGAGGGAAAGAGATGGGAAGGCAGTTAGAGAGAGCTGCCTCTAGGGAAAGAGCATTTTAAAGGTCTGCACTAAAAGGCAGAAAACATCGTGTGAAATAGATTGAAGATGGAGTGACGGTGCTTACTGAAGGAAAAAGCAGCAACACTGATTTGAGTCACTTTTTATTTATTTATTTTGGTTTGCTCTAAATACACCATTTTGTAGTGCGGCTTTTATTGCCATTCGTATCATGCTAGTGTGTTGTATTGTGATAAAATGGCTTTCAAGATCAGATTTGGTCTAAGAGCGCTCAGTTCAGTTCACCTTTGCTTTTAAATTGCTGTAAAACAATTGCTGTTTCCTCTTATCTTTGTGTGTGTGTGTGTGTGTGTGTGTGTGTGTGTCTTTATCTTTATACTACTGATCAGCCATAACATCGAAACCAGTGACAGGTGAAGTGAATAACATTGCTATCTCATTACAAGCAGTGGGATATACTAGGCAGCAAGTGAACAGTCAGTTTTCGAAGTTGATGTGTTGGCAGCTGGAAAAATGAGCAAATGTACGGATCTTAGTGACTGTGACAAGGCTAAATTGTGATGGCTAGATGACTGGGTCAGAGCCTCTCCAAAACAGCAGGTCTTGTGGGATGTTCCCCATATGCACTGGTTAGTACCTAACAAAAGTAGTCCAATGAAGGACAAACGGTGAACCAGTGACAAGGTCAGGGGTGCCCAAGGTTCATTGATGAGCATGTAATGGGGTTGCAGGGGGGGAAGCAAGTCCGTCTGGTCCAATCCCAAAGAAGAGCTACTGTAGCACAAATTGCTGAAAAAGTTCATGCTGGCTTTGATAGAAAGGTGTCAGAACACACAGTGCATCACAGCTTGCTGTGTATGGGACTGCATAGACACAGACTGGTCAGAGTGCCCATGCTGACCTCTGTCTACCACCGAAAGCACCTACAATGGGCACGTGAGCATCAGAACTGGACCATGGATCAATAGAAGAAGGTGGCCTGGTCTGATGAATCATGTTTTCTTTTATATCATGTGGATGGCTGAGTGCATCGCTTACCTGGGGAAGAGATGGCAGCAGGATTCATGTCAAATCAATGCAAATCATCATAGAATTTTTGCATGTAAAAAAAAAAAACAAAAAAAAAATCTCATAAAGGCTAAATGTTTTGCTGCCATGCTTATTGTTGAGTTCAGTCACATCTCTCTGGCCCTTTTTGCCATTTCACTTAACTTCAAAGTGGAATCAAGCTCCATAAGGGAGCAAATTCATAATTATTATTAAAAACATTGCCCCATTTGCCTTTTCTGGTTATGACAGTAGTAATTTCATCTCTCTCTCTCTCTCTCTCTCTCTCTCTCTCTCTCTCTCTCTCTCTCTCTCTCTCTCTCTCTCTCTCTCTCTCTGCATAACTGAGGATAAATACTCTGTGTGAATATAATTGAAATGTAGTCCAAAAAAATGATTTCCCTAACATGAGCACTCCACACTTTGGAAACAGAGAGCATTTGCATATTTTTAATTAAATGCCTTGGAAATTTCAAAAATAATCTAAACTAACTTGTCGCTTTCAACATTTTGGCATTAATTAATTAATGTTTGCCCTTGACTTGTCAGCCCAGACTTACATGTTTATTCATTATTTTGAAACTTGTCTAACCCAACCCTAGCCCACGAGGATGGGAGGAATTATTGGGTAGCGGAAAAAAACAGCAAGAGAGGAAACTGAGTTACAAAATCCTAGTGGTAGGTAGTTGAATTAAAAAAAAAAAAACAGAAAAAAACATAAGCTTATTCTGTCTCTTCTTGGCTAGTGGTTCAGGTGGTAGAGCGGGTTGTCCACTAATCGTAGGGTTGGCGGTTCGATTCCCGGCCCGTGTGACTCCACATGCCGAAGTGTCCTTCGGCAAAACACTGAACCTCGATGGCAAGTTGTTCCCGATGGCAAGTTAGCACCTTGCATGGCAGCTGTGCTACCATTAGTGTGTGAGTGTGTGTGTGAATATGTGAATGACACACAGTGCAAAGCGCTTTGGATAAAAGCACTATATAAGTGCGCCATTTACCATTTAGTCATGTAGAAGGGATGTAGCTATGCTGGGCTACTACATACTGAAAATCTTCTGTATACTCAACACAGGTTTCATTCTCGCTCACTCACTCACTCACTCACTCACTCTCGCTGTGTGCGCGTGTGCGTGTGTGTAAGCACATGTGACAGGAGGCTATTAATAAAAGGGCAAGATGATCAGTGGCCTAAGGCCATAAAGAAATTCATTATAATCAATCTTGATCTTTCAGAGAAGACACAAGATGGTGTGCTGCCTCAGGGACTGGGTAGTGTGTAGGGAATGTGTTTTAAGACTTCATGTGCATGGTATGTGTTTGTCTCAGTTTGTCTGCGTGGCCATGCATCAAAGGAAATGGTACTGTTTATAGTCTTATTTACAACGGCAGCTGCTTTATGTCCCCTGCTGAACATCGATGTCAGAGACATCCAAGATGGAATTAGCTGATTTTTCTTCAGGCTTATTGCCAATAATTTAATATAGTCCATCAGCGAAGCTTTGGGTTTTAGGTTTGGCATGACTATAGAATTGGATGAGAGAGAGAGAGAGAGAGAAATTCCTGAAAAACCTTTCCTTTTACCACTAATTTCCACTTGTTTACACACCATTTATTTTCAAAGTAAAATATTTACCCATAACTCAGCCAAACACACGAGAGAGAAAAGTTAGACAAATGCAAAAAATAATGACTTACTTCAGGGTCAATTTGTATTCATAAGTTACGAATGGAAGCGTGGCACATCTGTAATTGCAATTACACCTGATTATTTAGTCAATTATGGACGGTTAGCGTGAGGAGCAAACAGAAAATACACAGTGCTTCATCCAAACATTCCTGTTCATAATGCTTCAGTGGCAGTGACACAGAGGATGGTAATCCGTTCATCAGGTGAAAAAGGAGATGAAATGATTTTTGGCATTTAGAAGGCACAAGTCTTGTTATTAAATCTCCTAAACACCAAGTGGATGTAATCATTATCACAATGAACATGGAGGATTAATCTGGAAAGTCTAGTGGTATATGGCTGGGTATTAAGCTGCCTTCTAACTGGGTGTAAACTCATTTTGGTAACTTGCATAGTGGGATTTACAATAATTTCTTATTCTGACACAACACCACAACAGTAACAATTCCTCACCAAACACTATCATCTAAACACCAAATACGGGAATATCTATCAGAAGAATTGTGTTTCTTTTGTTATTTATTATTATTATTATTATTTTCCCTCTTTAAATTGTCTTCCTGTATATTATGTCCTATTCTGTTTGGATGAAACTGAGAAATGCAAAACTAAAATCCAAAAATTAAGTTTTTATGCTGTATTTTCCAAACATGAAATTGTATGTGCTTGACTAAAATCCCTGGTATCTTGTGGGTCAAGCCCAGGGCCTACAGATGGAGCTAGAAAAAACCACAGATCACTGATAAACCCAATCATCACCGAATCATCTTGATCATTTCTCTGGCTAGAATCACTTTTACACTGGTAGATATGTACCACTACTTTACTATTTCTCTGAGATCTTCCTCTTTTCAACTTTTTAATCATTTACCACTTTTTGACTCTTTTGTACTTCATAAAGAAGGATTGTCCTTATTTTGCCATTTAGTTTATTTATTTACTTAATCACAGTATCCATCCATTTTCCATCCATCCATTTTCCATGCCACCTATCTAACACAAGGAGCCTGGATCCTATCCCAGGTTACTCAGGGTGCCAACTCATCGCAGGCAAAATCGCAATTGCAAGCACAAAATCGTACTATGCACAATCTGCCTACAACACATGTGTTTGGACTGGGGGAGGAAGCCGGAGTGCCCGGAGGAAACCCCCAAGGCACGGGCAGAACATGCAATCTCCACACACACAGGGTGAAGGTGGTGCTTGAGCCCCCAACCCTGGAGGTGCAACACAAACATGGTACCATCTAATGATATTTAGTTTAATTATACATTCCATACCCATGATCTTCATAAAATCTATCATCTTCAAATAACTACCTATGTAGTATTTTCTTCACTACATACACTATGGTATAGTATAATGATGATACACCCAACCTAATGCATAACAGATCACCATTTGACATTCATCCAGAGAAAATGTGTGACTCCTTGTATTTTTGCTGAGCTTTAGCACTGTCTCAGTTTGCACTTCTGTATTACAAGAAATATTCAAATATCGAAAGACTCTGCTGTGTTTGGGTGTGCTCACTACCGTTAAAGTATACTCATGCGCAACAGTTCAAGGTTTGCAGAAGACATGAGATGTTATGCACTTGGGTTGTGCTTTCTGTCTAATTGTATCAGTCCACTGCAAGGAGAGGTGTGTTTACAAGTCACTGCGAAGTCAGCGTATTTAAAGTAGAGGTCATGAGTTTAAATACACCTCGCAGAATCTGCGAAATGTTAATAGGATCATAAAAACTGCATTTATTTAGTGCTGCCCTGAATAAGCTATTTCACATAACAGATGTTTACATGTTGTCCACAAGACACAGTAATAATCGAGTTTACAGAAATGAACCAGTTCAAAAGTTTACATGCGCTTGATTCTTAATACTGTGTGTCATTACCGGGATGATCAATGACATGATGTGTTTATGTTTTCTGAGAGTTGTTCATGAGTCCCTTGTTTGTCCTGAGCAGTTAAACTGCCCACTGTTCTTCAGAAAATCCTCCAGGTCCTGCACATTCTTTACTTCTCCAGCATCTTCTGCATATTTGACCCCTTTTCAGCAGTGTCTTTGTGATGTTGAGATCCATCTTTTCACACTGAGGACAACTGTGGGACTCGTACACGACTATTACAAAAGGTGCAAACATTCACGATGCTCAAGAAGGTATTTCAAGAAAATAATACCTATTTAAACCGATTATCCTGTTCCAAAGTTTATGTGCTTGACAAACAATATTCAAAGAAAAAATGCATAGCAAAACCTTTACTGAATGTCAGCTCAATATTTCAGCCTGTAGCCTTATTGTTTGATTCGGTTAAAATTCAAAGTGCATGAACATTATTACTGCCACAATGAAATTTGCTGGAAATGCTTAAGCTTGCTACATGTATTTTACATTTTATATCTACAAAACCATTGAATGTAAACACAGTATTGAATTCTCCATGCGAGAACAGTGGCCAGCGGCAGACGTTTCATGGATCTGGAGTAACGTGCTGTAATCTGCAAACCAGCTGAATCTGCAAGCCTGATCTGTGTTCATTATCATTTTAATGGTGTTGTGGTGGATGTTACTCGAAATGTTTTTATCTTTATTCTGTCCCTCAAGCATCATACCTGGCCACCTGCTCCAATGTGCATGAGAGTGAAAACTGTTCACTCCCAAGACTTTCATTAGTCCTTTCATACCATGACTACTGCTGTTCAACAGAATACCACAACACTCACAACACACTGTTTTTCATATCTTTTCATTGACTCCATGTCAACATAAGGCATACCAAATACCTGAATATTCATTTCATTAACCAGGCATTTGAGTAGCTGAGCCCACATGTTTAACATCATATGAGAAATACTTAGTTTCCTTTTCATTTGGAATTTTATATACACATCATGCACATCATTACTCAACATCCAATGCTCTCCAGAGCGCTCCTGCTACTATCATGTTATATAACAGTTTGGATTTGTGGGAGAAAATGTGTACATATATTTGAACCCAATGAGGGAGTTTATGCCAAATATATTTTACAATAGCATTGTGGGGGGCACAGTGGCTAAGTGGTTGGGGGTTCGAATCCTGCCTCCACCCTGTACGTGTAGAGTTTGCGTGTTCTTGCCATACTTCAGGGGTTTCCTTCCCTGTCAAAAGACATGCGCTGTATGCTGATTGGCATTTCCAAATTGTCCGTAGTGTGTGTGTGTGTCTGTGATTGTGCCGTGATGGGTTGGGACCCCGTTTATTGTGTTCCCTGCCTTGTATAGGCTTCAGGTTCCCCATGACCCTGTGTAGGACAATCGATATGAAAAATGGATGGATGGATGGATGGATGGATAGACAATATTATTGCAATAAAATCAAAAGGGATGATCTTGGTCACTATGCTATACAGTGGTTCATACAGACAGGGTTCTGTCTATGTAAATGTAATGATATAAAATCATTTTATCCAAAATAACAATACCTGTGCCTGTCTCAGAATGTGTCTGTCGAGATCTAACGAGAGTATCTCTCTTTCTTTCTCTCTCTTTTTAGCTGGCTTGTACCCTGTTATATGAGAACTGTCATTAGGGAAGTCTTTATTTTGCAAACATTCATTAGCATTCCCACTGTGGCCCCTTTACCACTGCTGCACTGGTTGTGAAGAAAGCTTAAGGTGTAATTAGTTAGCATGTTTGCTCAGCAGCTAAGTGCACTGACAGATACATAGCTTTATTGTTTCTTATGAGACATCTTGGCTTAGGTATTAAACACACAGTGTATGAGCAGTGTGTCTGTACAGGTCCGAGCAGTGTGTTTGACAAGGAAGCAGCATTGAGATATTGGTGAATCACACAGGTTTACTGTCAGACGAACAGGCTTTTAGTTCAACTCTTTTTACCCGAGGCCTAAAATGTTATTACGCCTGTTTTGGGGGTGCCCGTGGTTAGCACTGAATTTATTTGTGATGTCACACTCCACAGTAGCGGGTGATGTCTCATATGAAAGGAGGACACTCAAGGCTTTACGAATTTGCACAAATTGTATTGTGGCAGCTGTATACGGTGTTCTACTATCAAAATATGTTGTCTGTTTTATCTCTGTACCAGGGTTATTGTAGAGAGGTGTCAATTGTTTGCCCATCAGGAAGCTCACACCCCTTCCCTTTCCCGTTGCCCTGCTCACCAGCCGTTAAACACAGAGACCTTGTTTACACTAGTGCGTTTTCGTTGTAAAACGGTGTTTTAAAATGAAAATGATCCTAGTCCACACTGGCGTTTCTGCTGTGTTTCAGAAACGATCTCAGTCCACACTACATGACTGAATACACGTCACATGACTATTCATGCACACTGGGCATGCATATACAAATGTAAACAGGAAGTTGGTTTCTAGTCCAAACTGGTGTTCCATGTAGGGTTTTATGCTGCTTGAAATGAGATTTGTCGGCTATTTCTCTAATCATAGCTCGCCTCTTGCACATGTAGGCAGCTGCAGTATAATAAAATACAGAATTTAACTGCACAATGGCTGCTAAGAATGACAACAAAGCCAGCAAAGCTTGCGGTTCAGTCTCTGTGTTGTTGTGCATACGTTTAAGGTAGCGTAATGGTCATATGGTAGGGGCTTGATGAATCAGGGAGGGATACGCAATGATGGTAAATTGTCTGCACTTATAAAGCGCTTTTTTAACCTTAATGGTTCCAAAGCACTTTACACTGTTTCTCATTCACTCATTCTCACACACATACCTATGGTAGCAGAGCTGCCATGCAAGGCGTTAACTTGCCAACTTGGGGTTCAGTGTCTTGACCAAAGATACTTCATTATGTAGAGTCATGTGGGCCAGGAATCAAACCACCAACCCTATAATTAGTGGACAACTCACTCTAACACCTGAGCCACAGCCGCCCAATAATCCAGAGGACCATATCAGTGGGCGAATTTGGGCAGCCTCGCCTTCTTTTTAAAATGTCTGTGTTTTGGTCTGTTTACACTGAAACGAGTCCGGAATTTTCAAGATAAAACTGGGTCTTTGGCATTTCCAAAAGCTTCCAAAAGCCGGAGTAGTGTAGACGACAGTGTCCTGACTAAACTTATAACAGACTTGCGGCGATATAAAATTCATTTGTTTATATTGATTGAAAATATCCGATAAGTCGATTTCCATTCCTCCGGCAGAACGGAACACCAGTGTACTGCTAGAAAGGGTTAAGTTAAATTCTCATCTGAGCTTTGCTTCGATTCATACCCTGTTGTAACAAACTCCAATGAAATATGTTGTGCTGTTTAAGCTACTGTAATGACTCAATATCACCAAGTTGATAATGATGTAGCTGGTGAGTTTTGCAGCAATAACTGGTGCTTCCAGCTGGCTGTTATTGTGTTTTGTTGCCTTATTGTTGTCACACAGTGCAGGCAGACGGATGCAAATGCGAGTCATTTATTACCCATCCTAATCAGTTGACAACTCAAGGTCGGAAACAGGCAGGGGTTGAACGTCAAGCAAACAGAGCAATGCAGGGCAATCAAAATCATAATGAAGAGCAGACGTCAAAACACCCCTCAAATACACACTGGAACTGAAAAGCCTCACACAGATACAGAGTTAGGTGAACTGATATAAATACACAGAAGTACGGTAAATGAGGGTTAACAGAAAACATGTCAGTTCAACAGGCAGGTGAGTCAGTTAGCTAAAGTCCAGACTGGATTGGATTCTGTATACGTGGTGGCTCCTGGATTGGTGATATGATGTGTAAGAACAGGGAAAACTCTAGTGCATGGCACCAGGGTTTGTATCCACTGGGCTCGTGACTTGATTAGTGAGTCAGTGATCCTAGATGCATGAATCAAATTAATCAAAGGTCACACTGTTCAATTCATTTAAGTGAGTCATTTAAATCTAAAGCGAGTCATAATGCCAGTTAGTATTGCTGAAACGTTTAAGAGGAGCTCGAGCAGCGGAATAGTCATGGTCATGGCCTTTAACGACTGATTGGATGGGGGAAATTCTCAGTATTTCAACATAATTTATTGAAGTCAAATGCTGCCGAAGACTATTCCAGTCCTCTCGTCTCCTCGTGCTCGCTAAAACTCTCTCTCTCTCTCTCTCACTCTCACTCTCTCACTCTCACTCTCTGTGAGATCTCAGATCACACACACACAAACAAACTCTGTCCTAAATAAGACTTGTGCCAGAGCCAGTATCAGCAAATTAGCAGTTGGGCTTTTGTGATGAATAATGAACAAAGGCATTTATAACCTTAAACTATCATCACAGGCACTGTAAAGGTTGCTTATGGGTGTAGGGTGTGTATGCTTGTTTATCTGCTTTTGCTGGCATGATGGTAATTGCCAAAAACAAATGTTCATGCATTGTGGAAATGGAGAGAGATATTGATGCCCATTTACAATGTCATAGCATGGCATTGAGGAGAGATAGAGAAAGAGAGAGAGAGAGAGAGAGAGAGAGTGAGTGTGTGAATGATTCATACATTCATTCCTGGAAATACCTAATTATTTTCAAGCATCTCAATGGACACTTCCCTTTTCTCCAAGGAATTCCTGTCCCTCTGTCCATCAATTTATCCCTTCAAGGGACAGACGTGGCTGCGGTTGCCTAGAACCCTCTTCAAACACACACACACACACTCACCCCTGCAGTTAGGTTACAGTAATGAATTGTTCACAGGTGCTGATGATGAGCCCCTGAGCATCACCGTGGAGACGAGATGAGACAGGCACAGGCCAAGTGGAAATGAACAGATGCACTCTTCCACCCACATACACCCCCATGCTTCTAACACACATAGGCAAATAGCCATGCCTGATGTCCTTAATGGCTCATGCATATGGGGATTTAATTGCCAGGTTGGATGTATGTATGTGGGTGTGTGGAGGAATGTGAGAAAGGAAAGTAGGGGGAAACAGAGGGGAAGGACTATGAAAATATGGGTTCAGGAGCGGTGGAATCACTGACTATAGCCTTGGCCAGTGTGTGTATGTGCATGTGTGTATTTGTGTGTGGCTGATTGCTGTGTAGTGGTGCTGAGCAAGGCTAAGATTACCCTTCAGCTGTCTGGATGTGTTGCAATATAAATCCTCCCCATGCTATAAGCTTATGTCTCTGCACATGGCTTCATCATCCTACACACACAGACTCTTCAAGAATATATTTTATTATTAGGCACGTAGGCAGCTAATATACTTGCCTATGCTGTGTTGATTTGTCAGGTGACCCTTAGTTGGGCTTCTGTCCTCTGACTAAGCAGTAGGGGTGAGCTCTCTCATGCTCTCTCCCTGATCTCTGTCTCATCTTTTTCATGATTCCTGTCTAACATGCCACATTACACTCCTTCCATAAAGGATGGAAATTCTCTTGTACAAAGCTTAATTTGCATTTCAAGTTATGACTGCATAACATAAAGCCTTTTATGTGCATTTCACTATAATAACCTGGCTGGCTATAAACAAAGTCAAGATTTTTTTTTTTGTCCTTGGCACTATAATAAATGGTGTATTATTATTTTTTTCATTCCTGTGGGTTGTTTATTCCAGTTTTAAAAAAACAGATTTGTTTTAAAAACAGATTTGTCCCGGAGTAATAAAGTCACTATTAAATATAGTAAATTCTTCCCTAACCACTGGCTATGTACCTAAATCACTCAAATTAGCAGTTATTAAACCCTTGATAAAAAAACCTGACCTTGACCCGTCCCAATTGTCCAGCTATAGACCAATATCAAATCTCCCCT
>JAOUWY010000052.1:4908298-4922564 GCA_025728095.1 Prietella phreatophila | reverse complement strand
CAAGTATCGGCATTGTGTATCGTAGAAATGTCCTCAAGTATCGGCATTGTGTATCGTAGAAATGTCCTCAAGTATCGGCATTGTGTATCGTAGAAATGTCCTCAAGTATCGTGATATGATATTTTTGTCATGTCGCCAAGCCCTACAATGACTGACTCTGGCCCATATTTTGCTATGAAACGTGTCCACATCTGCCTTGTATTACCACACATACACAGATCCAAATAATATCTTATTAGAAGTGGTCCTACAGTGGTTCCTTTACAAAGGAAGGTTTTTGTGCTTAACAACAAGGACTACAGTCAATATCTTTTATCTACATTGAAGGTGTTTCTAATAAAGTGGCTACTAACCCAAGTAACCACACATATGCACAACTCAGTCACACAAACACAGAAGGAGAGATTATTTTAAGCTAATTTATTCTTCTCTCATTTGATGCCCAGAGGCACTGCCTCTATGCCCCACTGATCCCAATGTGTCTTGTGGGCCCCTGGTATAGTTGCTGTAGGAAGTGTTGCCTTGAAGAATGGTGTAGCCTGAGCACAGTTAACCTCTCAGCCCCAGGTCAGTGCCATGATGATGAGTCCTGATGCACATTGCACATTGACCTCCCTGACATTGCCAAGTCATTTGTTCATGGCTCTAATTATAACACACGAAGGAGAGTGTCATAAGCAATTATGTCTTCAGCCTTTGGCTGTTTCAGCCTAAATCAATATGATGTAACAACACAAAGGATAATCACAGGTTAGTTGAAATATCGCTGATGACCATCTCAGTCATTTTGGACAATGATAATTATTTATTGATTTTTATTTCTTTTATGGTAGACTTTTATCAGTCCACATGTGCCTTAGTTCTGTTTTAGACTGCATCTTTCCCAGTGACCTCACTGTAGAGTTCATTACAGGTAATGTTTTTGAATAGACGGTCTCGATCCAGTCAGAGGTGGCATTCTGCCAGTTGTGGCCTGTTGGCAGGGCAGCCTCCTCACACACCACCTGGCGATCGACAGAAGCAGACCACGATGGGCCTTCTGCGTCGAGCGTGGGTTCTGTGTTCCGGACTTTTGAGTGTGTGTCGGCGGGAAGGCATCCCCTTCTGCCTGAATGGTCCCAGCAGGCAACAGTGTGTGTCCATGGAGACGCAGAACAGTGCATAGGGGCCTACAAAGCCAACATTGTTTCGCTATCCACACTGGCTTATTTAGTCATTCTTACAAGCTGGGCTTTGGTTTTGGGGCCTTTGCAGAACCTAGAGTGGGGATCTGTGCAAGGAATTGTTTCTGCTGCATTAGTGAGTTAAGCAAAGAGTCGGCTAATGAGCTCTGGCTGCTTTGCTAGAGCTGCTGAACTCAGGAACACAAGGTTGGTTTTTGTTTTGGTCCATGCTGTTCTTTTCAGAATCGGGAGCATGACAAATACTCATCTGTCCTGCTTATTAACAGTTGTTTATACCGCAAGATGGATTTAAAATTGACTGCTGTTCTTTGAAAATGGTAGACAAAAACTGCAGTCCATTCCAAAGAAGAGGCAAATGCATAGACTGGCATCCTTTTTTTACGTTGGATGAGATGGCAGTCAAAAGTATTTTATTTCAGTACACCACAGGTTCCCAACTATGTTCTTGGAGAACCCCCTGTCGAGCCCATTTTAGTAGTACGGGGTGTACCAAAAGTCTCCATACAGTAGGGGACTGTGTTTGCCAACATAATGTCGGGTTGTGCCTTCGTCACTGGTTGTTCATGGATGTCCAGTCTTTTTGAATTTGTTAATAAGTTTGGCGGGAGTGTCGTGTGTGATGCGCTTGCATTGATTCCTGGTAAAGTCCATCGCAACCTTGCGACAGCTTATATATACACATTTATTTCCCCTGTGTATGGAGACTTTTGGGACCCCCTGTAGTGTTTCCCTGCATCCAACATGCCTGATCCAACTAATCAGCTGATTAATCAGCCCATCCTGAGTTGAAGTGGGTGTGTTAGAGCATGGAAAACACTAACATGTGCAGGGCCAGGGTTGAGAATCTGTGCAAGAAGCCTAACGACTAACCTTGGGTGACATGGCGGCAGGAAGCAGGTAGTGTTGCTGCCTCATAGCTCTGTGACTCTATACGGGGGAGTTTCACATGTTCTCCACATGCTCATTTGGGTTTCCTCCACATTCCAAAATATGCGGTCGGTGGGTTAGCTACACAAAAATGCAAAAGTGTAAAAATGTTTGTGAGTATAGTGCCCTGCGATTGTCTACTCTCCCATTGAGGGTGTATTCTTTCAGTACTCCCTGCTGGGCTTTGAGATTAAGTACACTGGGGGAATCCTGATCTACCAGGAAATGCCCTGTCTCAGAAATCTGTCAGACTCAGAGAGGAGCCACTGACTGGTGTTCCTCGTCCTCCATATCGATCAGTCAATTCTGGGTGAGGGTATCTGCTCTTCCTAATTAGAGCTAAAGCAATGCCCTCATCCAGGTGGTGGCAGCCCACAAAGGACAGAATACTCATTTAGGATCCTGAGCCTGGGTTGAGATCTAGCTGCTGTAATTAGAACCTTGGCCTTTGTAACTTTCAATGTTTTTAAAATTTTTTTATGTATTTATTTTAGATGCTTCATAATAAAAGTGCCGTTCATTTTGTTCATTTCAAACATGCAGCCTGTGCCACTACCACATGTAGACTCAAGAGACATGTGCTAGCTTTACTGTGGGGAATGCTGTTTCAAACAAGAACACAAAAAAACTAAAGCGCACCAAGCACATTAAGTGAAAATTAGTTTAGCCATTGTGCCCTGCGATGGACTGGCACTCTGTCCAGGGTGTACCCCGCCTTGTGCCAGATGCTTCCTGGGATAGGCTCCAGGATCCCCGCGACCCTGAAGAAGGAATAAGCGGTTGAGGATGGATGGATGGATAGTTTAGGCATTTATGTTGTCAACAATATTTCTTTCATCTTGTAGTTTGGGGTTTGATTTTCAGCACTTTTTGCAACTATGAATCTTGAATTAGGTGACATTTGTCCTTGGGAAAGTTTAGTATCGATAGTGTGTCATATTTCGAATAAAAGAATGAGCTATTATTATATTATGTATAATGTAATAATAGTTGCTCTCAAGGTTTTAAGAACAATGTTTGACTCACAATTTGCTCTGCCTTTCATCTGCTCTCCTAAGAGTCTACGCAGTTTATCGGTGCTGATGAGAGTGTAGAATTGAAGATGAATATGCTGAAGTAGATTTCCTGTAATTGGCTGTATTTTTGATTTTCGGTTAAGGAGTGCAGCGTTGTCTATACAACGTTGCTGTTGCTGCTCTGTTGGGTGGCATATTTTCTTCTATTTTCTCATTTCGATGACATTCAATCTATATTTTACTCCCTTGTTTGATCTCAGTCGCTGTGCTCGGGTAATACGCCCCCTCCCTTCTCTCTCTCTCTCATGCACTCCTTGTTTATGACCTCTTACACTGCTCATTCTTTTGAAGTGTACATTACCTTGTTGATCCAGAGACAAAACGCAATATTTTTCCATTTGTTTTGTTTTCTCCCTCTCCCAGGTTAAATCAGTAATAATAAATAATCTCCCCCTCCGTTCGCGCCCTCACTCACCTCGCCACATCCTTCACTGCGGTATGGAGGAATGGCACCGCTCTACTGACTCCAATCTTCTCCTTAGAAGGAAAGGGAAGAAAAAGCTAAGACAAAAATTAAATGGTTGATAACACAGTCTTTGGAGATTTATGATGCATGTGCTGCATGCAGAATAACAACACGGAGTGTGTGTGCGGACATGCGGCATTTGTTACGGTCACAGTGCATTAACGTGTCAGCTTTTCTTCTGGGATTCACATTTGCCCTCATAAATACGCTCACAATGGACCTGTCTTTCATAGGGCAAGTGTTGTATTGAGCAGGTGTTTGAAAGTCATGCTAATGTATGCCTCGCTCTGGGATGCACCATTATAATCCACCTTCTTCTGACATTTGGATATAGCTCCCAGAAAGGCACAGGACAAATAAATAAAGCAAATTAAAACATGTGACTTGTGTCTATGAGGGCACGGGTCTTTTATGGCAGTGTACAAATGCATACAGTCTTGTGTTACTCACTTTTGTTTCCTAAGAATTAGCAGGAATCTCTTAGGCGGCAGCATGTCGACAAAATGGCTCTCAAAGGAGCTCAGCTTGGAGCAACAATTCGGTTCTGACTTTGTAAATTGTCTTTAATTAGGTATGTTCTTAAATTCGCTTTGAAAACCCGTTTTCATTGTAATCTTCGCACAAGGAGCGAGAGTGGGATCCCAGCTCAGACCCCGCTTGGATGCCCTGTTGGGTTCTGCTCCAGAGCTGTTTAGTATGCGTGGGCCTCTCTCTGCTCCCATTAAGCGGCTGAAATGAAAAGGCTGCATTTCTCAATAGCCGAGCGAGTGGGATGCAGGGTGGAGGCGGGAGGCAGCAGTCACGATAGCTTTTACACAGAAGTATGAGGTTAGACTGAAACAAGGTTCTGTGGATAGATGTGTGTGCTGCAGCACGGCCAGGTGGCGTATATTGAAGAAGAAATGATGGATGGTTAAATGAGTAGACAGAGAAATACATTCATGAATGCATGGACAGAGAAATTCTCTTTTCTTTCTAGTTTTCTCTTGCCGACTCTATCAAATAGGTTTGCTCCATTTGTGGCAGTACAGATTTCTGATGCAGATATGTGGCCAGCTGTCTGTGCATTCTGTCAGATGCTCCCCTTCTGGGCCTATGCTCCAACTCTGATGTTTGTCCCACTATGTAGTTTTATTGTACAATGATGAAATCACCATCTGGCTCATATCCAAATAAACGAGCAGTCTAACACAGCGGTCACTCAACTGGAAAGAAGTGGCTGGACCTGAGTCATCTTTACATTAGTTCTGTTAGATGTAAGGAATAACACGACACTAAGTGCTACTATACCAAAATAATGCGTGACGGGCGTGGATGGGGGTGCGTTATTTTAGTATAACAGTACGACTTGGAGCGTGTTATTGTGCTTATGCCGATGATTACAATGTTTAACTTGTTAGTGAATGACACGTCATGTATCTTAACGCTTCGTAGTTAGATACAAAGTCCGTGGAACATCTGAGAGAATCCTGGTTCCTGGTCTTAGTACCTTACAGCTGTGATAAACCTTTGTTCTTCAAAATCCTCTCTTTCCCTCTCGACCCGTTTTTAAAATCAGTTTATTATTCGTCTTAGATTATGTGTAAGCATCTGCTGTACAGGTCCCTGTGTATGAGCTGTTACTATAGAAACAATAACATATTAGTCTAGCTTGCTAATATTAATGTTCATATTACAATTAGGGTGGCTTAATGGCTAGCATGTTTGTCTCGCACTTCCCCGAGTGGGGGTTCGAATCCCGTCTCCATCTTGTGTATGCAGAGCTTGCATGTTCTCTCTGTGCTTCGGGGGTTTCCTCCCCAGTCCAAAGACATGCGTTGTGGGTTACTTGGCATTTCCAAATTGTCCGGTAATGTGTGAATGTGTGTGTGTGATTGGACTGCAATAGGTTGGCACCCTGTCCAGGGTGTCCCCCGTATTGTGCCGTGAGTTCCTTGGGATAGTCCCCACCCTCCACGTGACTCTGTGGATACTCCAATTATCCACGTGTAGTATAATTGGTACTGAAAATGGATGGACGGATGGATGTATATTACAAACTACACAAATAATACAAGCCTTCTGACCAATCAGATTCAAGCATTCACCCACACTGTGGTATAAGCTGTAATAAAACACTGCCATGCGAAATGAGCTAAAACTGAGAAGGTACATTTGTGTGTATTAGAACACAGCTTGTTAGTGTGTTGTATGGCTCTGCTGAAGTGCTGTGCAACTTTTAGTCAGCATGTTTTAGCCCAAAAGTATGGGATTAAATTAGTGTGTACTTGGTTTGCCCTGGTTTCAGAACACCTAAAGGTCTCTGTCTCCTAATAGAGTGAAAAGTGCTTTGTAGCCCCATTAAAAAAACAAAACAAACAAAAAAAACCCATACGCTAGTATAAAAATAATAGCATCTAAGAATACGATCAAGTTAAAGTCTTGTTAGAAAGGACAAATCATATTTTGTGTCAGTAAAAAAATAAAATCAAACCAAGCATGACTAAAACGTTATTTATTAATAATAATAATAATAATAATAATAATAATAAAAAAGAAATATATCATATCATAAAGATTCATAAACTTGGATTTTGTGCCGTGTGTAAAGATGATGTCTTGTGTGGAATGATGACCAAACTACAGTTTATAATCTCTGCACTGATAAAATTTTATACTGGAAGTGAGCAGCACCGAAATCGAGTCTGCTCGGCTTTTGCTTCAGGTTAGTAAAAAAAAACGCTCGTGTTCCATTTGAGACAATATAACCGTTCTAAAATTCATACACTAGATGGTAGAGTACATAGTGCATAGTGTAAGTGTGAAGTACGTCGTTTGGGACACAGCTTTAGTATTTACTCTCTGCAGCATGTTTTCAGAAGTAACGTAGTGAGTAAACACACCCTGTGCCACACGCAGACCAACTAATCCATAATGAGATTTGCTGACAACAATTTTCACCATCGATTATTATCCATTTTATCGATTAGTTGTTGCAGTTCTAGTAAACAGTCAATATGCTGTAGATGAAAAATGTCAAATAGCATTCACATTATTGCAGAAAATAGGATTCAGATTTGTGTGTATGTGCTGGTGCATGCAGTGCTTCCTAGAGTGCAAAGGTGCACTGGGCCAAGCATAACCAGAAGAGATCAGGTTTGTCAGCAAGGTCAGTGTGTGTTGCTCAACAGGGGGTTTCCACATGCTGATTTGATTGCTAGTGAATTCAGAGCCAATCTTGGTGAAACTGTGTTGCTGGAGCTGTGGCAGTGTGATTTCTCACCCATGTCAGCAGCCCTGTTCTTGGCTATGCTCTTAGCTCTACAACCACTGGCGGCTAATACTGCCTTTTGAATAGTTGCCTGGGAAATCTACTCCCCGCCTTTGATCAGGATGAAAGCACATCTCTCTGGTGCAATTGCATTTATGTTCCTTTCTGCTGAAACTTTGGGTGGAAATTACCTTCTTTTCCATTCACACTTGCTCTCACATGTTCTCTGTCACTCTCCGTGCTTGCTCTCTCACTCGCATTGGTTGTGGGAATCCCATCTTTTAATCTGTTTTCTTTTTTTCTCTTATCACCTCGGCCAGAGAGGGAGGCGGCTGTTTATACATCAGGATTGAAGAAAGGATGAAGAGAAAGGGTAAGTGTTAGATACGTGAGAGGGTGCTTTTTTTTGCTTTGATAACTACGGACCTCTCGTTCTCCATTTCAGCAATACAGACAAGCTTGGGCACATACAGCCACTCTATAACCTTGTGTGTGTGTGTGTGTAGAGCAATATTAAAATGCCATAGCAGCTAGAGCCTGTCTCTCTAAAAATGTAGCATAAATTGCTCTGCAGAGATAGAGATAGAAAGAATGCTTGGGAAGAATGGGATTTGGATGGAGGCATACAGATAAGGACATATGACTTAAATGCATTTTAAATAAACATGGCTTTTCGTAAAGTCAGAACAATTTTACAAACTCTGGCTGATGTCAAAAATATATTACATGGTCAAAAGTATGTGGACAACTGACTATCACACCCATATGTGGTCTTTCCCTTAATTGTTACCAGGGATTTGTATTGTAATGCTGTAGTACAGTTTCCCTTAGGGCTGAACAATTAATCGAATATCGATTGCGAGTATGATTTTGACTGCCCACAATTAAATGAACATGATTGCCTGCGATATTAACGTTTAAAGTTCGTCCTCCACTCATAGAAAACTCTGCTGCAGATCAAATCAAGCAATTCCTACACTTACAGCTACACTCACACCATAGAGCTGTGCAGGACTGACATCATTTTGTAATGCCAAAACCCAGAAACGGAGTTAGTATTTTAGCGCTCGAGCTGCCAGTTTCGCTTTGAGCTACAGCACTTGACATTAACATGATGCAAAATTTTGTCGGGGGCATTAAACGTCATCACGCCAAATGGGAAAAAACTTTGCCGATAAACTCAGGGCTCTAAAGGGCGACCATTTCACTTGCATTTGTGACTGAAAAGTATTTTGTACGACTGTGAATAAATATTTATTCACACTGGTGCGAGTGACCTGTTCAGGAGTAAATTAATAATAATGCTAACACAGAAAGGTGGGTTTAATTCAAACTTCTTTATTAAAAAATTCCTCACCAGTCATAATCAAGAGTAGCAACTGTTTAGTCTGTAAACATACAGTACACTGTCGCTCTCCTTCACCAACTCTAATTCACTTCATTTAAACTCACGGTTGCCAGATATCACTAGAAAAGTCAACTCCAGTTTCCATGTTTTGATACAATCCCCCAAAACACAATATTATCAGCAGACTTTGGCACTGTACTGGGGGCACCGATCTAAAACTGATAAACAAACAAAAATAAAACTACTAAAATGTAAAGAGAAAAAATTTGCTTAGTTATAAATAAATAATTTAATATATAAAAAATAGATATTATTATAACTTCATTAAATATAAATAAATGAGAAATGAAATAATGTTTAATTACTATGGGTTGCATTTAATATCAATTTTACATTAAGCTTAGTTCACTGTTTCCTTAGAAAGCTATTAGCCTTTTTCCTAATATGGATAATTTTGTGTTAGTCTACTTTTAATCAGAACTCTCTTGTTTAAGATATTTAAAATTAAGTATTTTATGCTTGTTTATTTATCAGTTATTGATAATTAATTGTCAATATCAATCATTGCTATTATTTTAAATCAATTAACAGTGACCATGAGCGGAGAGCTTACATTGAGCTGTTTATGAAAGACAATTAAAGCTTAAACAAAATATCTGGATCGGTTTCGGCCGAAAACATTCCTGATCGGAGCATCAGTAATAACACCATTAAATTAAAGTGCTTTGCATCTGATGGGTAAATCACATCCTATATGAGATTATTCAGATATATACGGTTCGAGAACTGGCTCCAGAACCATGATGGTGGAAAAATATCTAATAGTGTAGCTTTAAATATATTTAAGAGGAGCAGACTTCAAACACTGAACATTGATGTTTATTGTATTTGTTTACAAGGTGGAACAGGTTAACGGTTGTTTTTTGCATATAGTCTGTAAAATTAACTGAAAAAAATTAATTGAGTTTATCAGAAGGTAAATTAATTTGTCATGGCTCACACTATGTTGCTAAATTCTGTCATAATTGACCAGCTCAAGTTCTCTCATTCCTAATTGTGTGTTATATTGTGGAATGAGAAAACTTAATAAATGTGAAAGTGCAATAAAAATATGTTGTCACTAAAATCAATTAATAATTGTGATAAATAATCGATCAAAAATAATCGGGATTATCATTTTGGCCATAATTGTGCAGCCCTAGTTTCCCTTCATTGGAACTAAGAGACCAAAAACCTGTTCCAGCATGATAATGCCCCTGTGCATAAAGCCATCTGTATGCCGACATGGTTTTATGGTTGGAGCGGACTCATGGTTTTATGGTTGAACCTCCTCACCAACGTCAGTACCTGATCTCACTTATAGATGAATGAACACACATCCCCACAGCCACGTTCCAAAATCTAGTGTAAAGCCTTCCCAGAAAAGTGGAGGTTATTTTAACAGTAAAGGGGGAATAAATCTGGAATGGTATCTTCAGCAATAACAAATGTGTGTGATGCTCAGGTGTCCACATACTTTTGGCCATATAGTGTATGTGTCAGAAGTATATATGTTCAGAAATGAATCGTGTTCTTGTGAAGTCCTGTAAATCAAAAGGCAAAAATGACATTAACATCTAACCAATGAGGACAAAGAGGTGTCTCAACTTGCTTGTTAGGCTACCTTTACATTTAATCCGGATAAATTTGAAATTTGAAACTCTCCCGAGTGGATCAATTTGAAAGCGCCGTTTTCATGTTGTAGTGTGGACCAAGGAAACAGAGATATCAAAAACGACGACTCGTTTTTAGTCATGTGATGCAGACACGTGACCCATTCAACTCAAAACAAACAAGATGGTGCAATTGCTGTGCCTGCTATCTGGTTTGATAGCTTGGTTAAAGAGTAATGTCACTTTGTACAACCTTCAGCATTTATTTTGAAATAAACGCCTGACGGAAATGACGCAGATCAAAGCGTCTTACGTTTTTACGCACGCGCAGTATACAGGATGTAATAGTTTTCAGATGTTTCAGTGTGGAAAAGCAGTTTTTTGGAAAATGTTTGAAAACGTCAGTGTAGACGGAGAGCATTTTAACACAAAAGGCAGTTTTCTGATCTATCCAGATTTAATGTGGACTGAGCTTTCATGATGTCACACTTGCTTTCAACAGTCTAGTTTATACATGTTTTAGGGACCGGGTTTTTTGAGGTATGACTGAACAACTTGGTTGCATTTCAAAACAATGAAGTCATTTAACTTTTACCAGAGTCACTACCTATAAAAGTATGTTTCCTTTAAAGTAAACTGAGTCAGGATTACCCTCCATTTATCCCATTTTGCCCTATGAATTGGAGGTTCCTCGGGTAATTTGGCTCCCTTACTGAAGGCAACGCTTCACTGAATCTGTCCAGACTTTTTTCTAAAAGGCAGAACGCCTCTACCTGATGGAAACATGTCCAATACTCCTTTTATGTGTATGTCTTCTTGTCAAAGTTTCTCTCCATCTCTTTCTCTCCATCTCTATAAGACCTCCCAGGCTCATAGATGTGCATTAGACTGTCCCTCTTTATTTAGCTTCAATTAGCTCCATCTGGCAGATAAAGACAGCGTAAGATGAGCCTCTCCATATCGATGGGCTTTTATTAGAGGAGAGGGCTTGATAACCCTCTTTCTATAAATGAGATACTCTCACACAATAACGATTGAGATTAAACATATACACACACACACACACACACACACACACACACACACACACACACACACACACACACACACGTGTCTAGCTATCTTTGGGAGGACTTTCCATAATTATATGGACTAAACATAATTAATTCTAAATACGTCAAATGTAAATAAGTATAATTGGGAAAAATGAGTTAAATCTAATAAATCTAATAAATTTTTAAATAGAAGATGAAGTTTGTGTGTTTGGGATGTCGAGTTTAATAGGTCCTCTTTACTCTCATTTGATGGCTTGCAGAGGTGTGTGTGTGTGTGTGCTTGTGTATTTGTGAGTGAAAAATTGGAGTAGAAGGAATGTAGTAAGGGAGGGGTTGGGGTAAAATCACTTTAGTAAGGTAGACCATGGAGATAACCCAAATGTTTTGACCCTGTGTGTGTGTGTGTGTGTGTGTGTGTGTGTGTGTGTGTGTGTGTGTGTGTCATTATCTGTATAACAGTGTTTGCTTGAATAGAGCTGTTATTATTATGTCTCAGCATGCGACTGTTTGGGTATTTTGTCCTGGCAAGCATGTCTATTTGGGATGAGGCAATTTGGGCAGGAGCTGTACGGGGAGATAACATTACGGGGGCTTTGCTCGTGTATGTATTAGTGTGTAATCCATCCAGAGCTCTTGGTTCCCCTCTTTCTACCCCTATTTCATTCTGAGATCTCCACAGTAGTACTAGAGCTCATATGGAAGTTAAAAATCCATCCTTAGGCCTGTTACAGTCGACTGCAGTTTTAACTATTACAATTTCTCACAGATAAGGCTCATAAAATGCTGCTATTTTACACATCATGAACCTTTCTGCAAACTACTGATTTGGAAAAACACAACGAGGGAAGGAGTGTGTGTGTGAGAGAGAGAGTGAGTGAGAGAAATGGAGTGAAAAATGGCCTGATTGTCACCGATGGCCACATTAAATTCAGTTGAGTTATTGGTTAAGCCCACCATGAATGAATCACTGAACTCTCTGCCCTCATTGACCTCCACCTATTATTACAGCTTCGAGAAAATTGATGGACTGGCCAGTAACGGATATAGTTTAGCCTCCAATCTGGACAAGATTGCCTTTATTCCGATACAGCACCGACTTAAATGTTTATTGGTTAAGCCCCTGTCCACTTAGTGTTATATGGTGTGATAGAATTCATTCTGATAATGAAAATAAATTCAATATTGAATTAATAATTTGACAATATTTTTTCAGTAAAAGATATAGCATTTGTGTCGGTTTGGCTGTTCATTCTGTAGAGATTGAATCCATTTCAGTTATCTTAGGCTTGACTGCTGTAAAAATCAACTAACCAGTCATACTTGAAAGATTTTATAATGTATAATATATTTTAAAATTCATCGATTCTGCCCTGTATTTCATTTTTCTTATGTAAAGAGGAGTACATTTCATTGTATAGCATATTATTCATCAACTACAGTGAAACTGGAAATCAGGAAATGTGTGCCCTTAACAGAGTGAAGAGTTTAAGTCTGGACCCACTGGATGTTTTAAATTATATATTTTGAACTTCCATATAGGGTATGAGTCATATCCTGTCGCTATGAAGATACTTA
Source organism: Prietella phreatophila (assembly GCA_025728095.1). NCBI lineage: Eukaryota > Metazoa > Chordata > Actinopteri > Siluriformes > Ictaluridae > Prietella > Prietella phreatophila. The sequence continues at coordinate 4,910,031 of JAOUWY010000052.1, read as the reverse complement.
CAGAAATCTTGGTCTCTTTTTTTTATTGCTGTAACAATTCTTTGTCCTCATCATCCCCATCATACCTAGCTCAAGTGAAGTTCAATAGATGAGAAGGTCAAATTATCGAATCATCATAACCATAGACTCAAGCAAAAGAAGGCACTGAAATTGAATCTTTTTCTTCTATTAAAAGCAGTGCAAAGAGTAGGCATTGGTAGCACTTGGTTTAAACCACTTCTCCATTGATTCATGTGAGCTACCAAACCTTTATTATTTTACTCTGCTAGCTAGTTAGCAAGCTGAAATCAAGGTATACACATCGGACATGGAGCATGTAAACTGGCAAATATATTATTTTATCTGGATACCAATGCTAAATATGTTCCTACAGATAAGGCTTTGTGCTGTGGAAATGAGGCATGGTGTCATAGGGATTTAACCAAATACCGTAGATAACACATCATAAATATATACGAATACAGATACGAAGAAGAGGTGGATGTTTGTTTTTTTAATTTGTCTTTCCTTTTTTCTTTTTTTAAAAGACAGCTTGACAGAAAATGACTAGGTTTGTGCATTGGGATCATGCAAGACAAAACTACTTCAAATAATGTTGAGCTTTAAAACTCGCCAAAGCTTCCTAGGATTCCCAGTTTTCAACAGAATTTCCACCTCGACTACATCTCCAAATAATGCACAAAAGTCTTGAAACTGACCAAAAAATTTTGGGCACAGAAAAGGTAGATGCATAAAAACTAGATGCTTTTTCTCAGTCGTTCTGTGGGAAAAACGTTAACATTGGTGGGCATTTCTGATTTGTAGTACATCTCTGCAATAAAAAGACATTATACGGAAAAAGGGACATAGAAGTTCATTAATGTGGTACAAATAAAAGACTTACATTTACATTTCTCGCATTTGTCAAACACCCTTATCAGAGTGACTTACAGAAGTGATTTGAAGTCTCTGTTAATAAACATACTCATACTGATTCACTAGGTCAAGGACTAAGAGAACCCTGAGTCTGTGTGAAGAGGTAGGTCTTTCGTAGTTGTTTGAGGACAGCCAGTAACCCGGCTTCTTGGACAGCCAGGGAAAGCTCGTTCCATTACCTAGGTACCAGGACAAAGAGCATTGATGCATGTCTTCCTTCTACCCTGAGAGATGCTGGTTCAATCGAGCAGTGCTAAAGGACTGGATCAAGTGTGGTGCAGTGTGGGATGTGATAAATGCTTTGTTTTTAGACCGTCTTAAACGCCGTCTTACTGAACTCCAAAATAAAACCAAACTCTCAAACTTGGCGGTTAAGGCTCTGGGTTACCGATCGGAAGGTCAGGGGTTCGAGCCCTGGCGCTGCCAAGCTGCCACTGTTGGGCCCTTGAGCAAGGCCCTTTAACCCTCTCTGCTCCAGGAGCGCTGTATCATGGCTGGCCCTTCTCATCCTAACTTTCTGACATGTTGGAGTATGCGAAGAAAAGAATTTCAGTGTGCTGTAATGTATATGTAATCAAGAAAGACTCATTATCATTATATTTCTACCATATTTCTGTACAAACAAAAGAATACTGTACAGGTATTATAATGAAGTGCTGCTTAAAGGGCCCCATTCTGACTCTCCAAGAAACTCCTGCTTTGAAACATATCTTTCTTCCAGCAGCACTGTTTTTTCAGCATTTTCCTGTGTGTGTGTGTGTGTGTGTGTGTGTGTGTGTGTGTGTGTGTGTGTGTGTGTGTGTGTGTGTGTGTGTGTG
>JAOUWY010000052.1:4817526-4827913 GCA_025728095.1 Prietella phreatophila | reverse complement strand
ATACCTGGTCTCCTCCAATATTGGGGAGATGATAATGATAGGGGAGGCATGGGGGGGGTTTAGTTCAAAAGGTGGAGGATCTCTGGTTTATAGTATTTGGAAAATGATCAATCTCAGGGTGGTAACACTGCTATATGTACTGGCACACTGACTTTCCACTGATTGTAGAATAGACAGAAAGTGTGAGTTCCTGTGTGAACATTTGAGGGGAAAATCAGACTTATCCTACAAAGTTGTCTATCATGCTAGGCAGTGATCTACTATGACAAGAGTGCATGCAAAACAGACCTCACATGAAGGAAACGTTACTGTCATCAAGAACCCAAACTTCTAACATTTTAAGTGATTTGCAAAAACAGTGATGCTCAAAATTTTGTCAAAGCATATTATTTGACATTTTCAGCATGATTTGAGACGCTCCACACTGGCACTCCTGTCATGAAGCTAGCAGCAGTAGACACTATGGTAAAAGGTTTGTCATAGACGGGATGTGTTTTTTCAGCTGTCACAGCCTGTCATCTTGTTTTGCCTGGTGCTCTGAGAGTTCCCCCTGAAAGGGTTGTCGGATTATTTAAAACATAACCTCTTGAAAATATTATCCCTTGGCAGCTGTGTCTGCATTATCCTTAACTTTTATCCACCCCATAGTACACTCAAAAGTGTCTGTGCTGTAGTCAGTCTCTTTTCAGCTATTGTGTGTGTGTGCGCATATCAGCATGAACTGTGTATTTGATGAACACTGTGGCCCTGCAGGCATATCTCCACATGGCTAACTTTAGAATGACTAAACAATCTGCCCTAATGGATAATTAGAAGCATCATCATCATTATCCTAACCTTAGCATAGCTTAATATGACTTTGTCCTCCAAAGGTCGCATACGCAAGCCTGTGAGTTGTCGCTAAGGGTTACACTGCCTGAGGAACATCAGTCTCAAGGTTGCCTGCTTTAAACAAATGCCACGATACATTCCACCTCAATATTCCACAGCAATGAAAATCAGAGCGTGGCATCGATTCTGACCCATCAGGTAACTTTTAAGCCTCCGTGTTGTCCAAAGCTCATTGACTGGCACACAAGCCTATGTGTAGCAAATAAAGGTCAGTCTGCGGATGCTAGTCATACCCTTTAAGCCTGAATAACCTGCCATTGATTTTTACCACATGCTGTATGAATGGCTCTCCATATTTATTTATTTTTTAAAAAAATTTTTTTTACATCTAGCGGTGCCTAGCAGCTGTCAAGAGAACCCAGAGTGAAATGCAGTGAAAGTCTGATGACTGCCAGGAAGTTAAAGGACTCTAAAGGGGCTAGTTTATGATTAACTACTGATTAGGTTCTTGAAATGCATAAATAAGCGGCTCTCTTTTGTACTGTAGTCATTGTTTATTTTTGGCTTTCTATTAGCATTTACATTTATGGCATTTGGCAGATGCCCTTATCACACATAAGTTCAAACTTAATGGAAACATCCCGAAAGGCTTACATAGTATTCTTTATAATGAGTTGAAATGTTGTTCTTACATCATCCATGATTCTGTTTGTTTACCTGCTCTTAGTAGCACCAGTAGAAATGACTCCGTGCTTCATCTCTCACTTGAGAGATCGATGCAGCAGCGCTTTAATCGTTTAAGCTGCCCAGCTCTCTCGCATTCTCATATGCTCACTCTGATGAGGAGGTTGTAAAGCTTCGACTTTCATGCTAATGAAATTGGCACATCAATGCCATCATGCTAGTCACCTCGTAGATCATTATCTAACTGAGTTGCATTATCTCAGCACAGATGTGCCGCATGGCTGCATTGCATTTTGGAACTTTGACTTCAATGCTCAACTTGACTATCATCACTTATGTTTGAGACCAATGTATTTTGTTCTCGTATTAAACATTAGTACTAGTACTGTCTGTGTGTGACATCCGTGTGGCGAACAACCACTAACTTGACATGGGTGTAATGGAAATACAGCAACATCCAACCAAGTAGCTCAACTCAGTATTTCAGTATAAACATATTTAAAGTGTTTAAGGATGGAGGAAGTCAGTACTCTGGGTTGGGGGTTTAAATCCCATGTTTGCATGTTCTCCCCATACCTCAGGGGTTTCCTACGGGCACTCCGGTTTCCTCCCCCAGTCCGAAGACATGGGTTGTAAGCTGATTGGCATTCCCAAATTGGCCATAGTGTGTGAATGTGTGTGTGTGTGTGTGAATGTGTGCGCGATTGTACCCTGTGATCTCCATCTGGATGGATGGATAGAATTGGGAATCTGCAATACACATGCTGAGGCACAGCCTACTGCATGGTGGTCAGTTTGTAAGGCTTATGAATCATGATGTTCTTTGTATAGCATCGTCCGTGCTGGATTATGTCTCTACTGAATCAGTCCAGGGTGACAAAAATGCTACTTATGCAAATACAACAACTGTTATGAAGCTATAAAAGTTTAATGTATAACACCTGAGGTTGCAGCTTTTTAAGAGCCAGCTATACCCAGGAGGGCATGAATCAAACAAGTCTTAAAAAACACATAATGCTCATACACACACACACACACACACACACACACACACACACACACACACACACTTTACTGTTCTGTATTAGTTCCTTCTCATTTGATTTGAGTTGCAAAAACATCCCTACAGGCCAGAAGCTACTGTTTGGTCCTACTAATGAAAATTGTTTATGCTCCCTTTGGCCTCTGTTAATTTATTTTTTTGTTGTTGCACGGTGGCTTAGGGTTAGCATGTTTGCCTCACACCTCCAGGGTTGTGCTTTGCGGGTTTAATGCCCTAGTCCAAAGACATGCGTTGTAGGCTGATGGCATTTCCAAATTGTCCATAGTATGTGAGTGTGTGTGGTGTGATTGGGCCCTACTATAGACTTCCTGTCAGATCAGACCAGTCTGAATTCTCCTCTGGTCTCTCACATCAATAAGGTGTTTCAGCCTTCAGAGCCTACACTCACAGGATGTTTTATTTGTGTGTTTTTTGCACCATTCTGTGTAAACTCTTGAGACTGTTGTATGTGAAAATCCCAGGAGATCAGCAGTGTCCATACCATGATCAAAGTCACAGAGATCACACTTTTTCTTCATTCTGAAAATGTTAATGCATTTTTTTTGTAATACATTTTTGTTTCTTTTTAGTAATACTTACTTTTCCAGCCTTATCTTTTTGAGACATGTTGCAACCATCAAATTAAAAATTGCCTTAGTTTTTTTCTTAAAACTGTACATTTACTCAGTTGAAACATTTGATATGTCTTCTATGTTCTATTGTGAATAACATATGGGGTTATGAGATTTTCAAATCATTGCATTCTGTTTTATTTACATTTTACACAGCGTCCCAACTTTTTTGGAATTGGGGTTGTGTGTGTGTATATGGTGTAGAATGAAGAGAAAGAGGAGCCTGGTTAAGACCTTAAATGAGAACAGAGATGCCTTTTCTTTTTCTGTGATGCACATGGTTGAGCATTCATAGACGCTCTGCAAACCATCGATCGAGACATGGCCTCTCTGACAGCATGCTACTAAAGCGAGCTAGCATATCGTAGCACATACCAGCACTGAGGAGAAAACCTGCTATTACTGAAACAAAAACACACTCCAGGTACATCCATAGCTGCTTCTATAATGATCACCAGAAATTCGTTTGACTATGCGTGTAAGCAGCATGAGCCTAAAATAATGAAGTGCTTTCCTGTTGTGCTTTCACCACTGATAATTTAGCTTCAGATGGCTTCTTTGAGAAAAAGGCGGAAAATAATAAAATAAAAACAGCCTTTCAGGTTCATGCTGGTGGTGGTTTGAGTCTCCTTTAGAGCAAATATGTGCGCTCACGTGTTCCGTGATGGGAACGTGTGCACAGACGGGCTGGGCTCATTAAAACACGATCTAACAATGTTCTACAGATTCACACAGTGTGAGCCAAAATGAATTGGTGATACTTTATGTAAGACCGATGTCCCAATCGTTTAGTTTTGCTTGTAGTGTTTGAGCGTAGGTATGTGTGTGGCAGGTAGTTTTCAATATGTCGAAATGCACTATGGCTTCACAGAGTGGAAAACTGTGATGTATGTAGGAAACCCTTCTGGAAGAAGAAGCCCAGAAGAACAGACAGAGATTGATGCTAGAAAAAGCACTTCCAGGACTGGGGGGTTCAGTTTCTGCCTTTGCCCTCCATGCACAGAGTTTGCATTTTCTCCTTGTGCCTCAGGGGTTTCCCCAGGGTACTGTGGTTTCCTCCTCTAGTCCAAAGACATGCACTGTTGGCTTATTAGCATCTCTAAGTTGTCCGTAGTGTGTGAATGAGTGAGTGTGTGATTGTGCCATGTGATGGGTTGGCACTCCATCCAGGGTGTTCCCCACCTCAGGCCCCGAGTTCCCTGGGGCAGGTTCCAGGCTCCCTGTGATATCCACAATCTAACAGATAAGCTTGGATTTAAAATGTTGTATCTTGTATCCAGTCATCATCCAAGATAAATATAGGCTGAATGTTGCTGCTGTGGCTAATCAACATTCATTGTCTATTAGCAGAAGAGAGCAGTGTGGAAGTGTCAGTATGTCATGCTGGAGGAGAAATTCTTTATACATGCATGCATGTTTGGTGCGTTTAATAAAAGCAAGTCTACACAACACTCTACTGTAATTGGTGGTGAATGTAAACATTCTGGCACATTCAAAAGTATTCATCACAGCAGAAAGCTAATATTGGAGCTAATGTCAGATTATACCAAGCAATATGAAGACAGCCAAGTTGGGAATGACAGTTTGTGTGTAGGGGTTCACTCACTGGTCCAACAATGGTATACATTGATGTGGTAGAAGGATTCCTGTATGTTTCTGTCTTTTTGAAGCGATGTGAATACATTTAGATTATTACATTTTCATTTCATTTCTGTTTGACTCTCTCTTAAATTAAATCTGACTCCAACTGTAAAAACCTCAATGTTGTATTTGTTTCCTAGTTATTTGTATTTTGATACTTTTGATCTATTACATTTGATTAATTCTAGTTTATTCTATACTTTAAATTGTGCTCGTTCATACGGATTCCATGTCGCTCAGAGTCTCACGCCGGCCGTGTACGTGGATCTCACGGTCACAAACTAGTCAGAGATCATGACTACTAAAATTTACAGAGATAGACCAATAATACCGGAGTTAAAATTAGCTTTATATAATCATGCCATAGTTTCCGATGTACACATTAACTAGAAAAATATTAACCAGTGGTTTATACTTTTGCCCTATTTACATTTGGTCGATCATCTTTATGTTGTCCTAAACGGAAATTCCCTTGAGCCTGTACACACAAAGCACAATTAACTTAACGCCAAGTTGTTAGCCTGGACTCTACAATCTCAGTTGGCAAGCCCCCAATGCTCCACCTGAACCTGGATTTTAGCCTGTACTAACCTGGTTGCAGTAACAAGGACTTAACGTAATTTACTAGAGACAATAATTTAAAATAAGTCAGAATTGATTCGAGGCGTGACGTAACTGAATAAGGACGGATGCAATCGCAGTACAGACAAGACCTTTATTCACAAAGATGAGGACAGACAAAAGAAACACAAGAACAGGACACATAACACATACCAAACAATGAACACTGTTAACTAACCCTATGCTACACTAACTCTGTAGACTAAACACAAACCAAGGCATGGACTGTAACTGTGACCGAGAACAAGAACTAATAACATAACATAGCAAGAAGACATTCCCTATGTCTATATGAAGTCTCTCAATATCTATCTAGATATCGAGTCTAAACAGCTCTAAGTTATCCTATACGCTACTAGGCTAGAAGCTAAGCTAGGCTATGCTATTAGCTTAAGCTTCTATGCTAACTAGCCTAGACAGGGACTATGACTATGAGCTAAACTATGGAACATGGCATGGAACCGAAACTCTCAACCTTTACATTTACCGCTATATCGCTATACCATTACACCACTATAATTATCCGCGTTGTGTGTGTCATGGCTCCCGGTATATATGCACCCCAGCATGAATAGCCCCAAACCGCTAACAGCTGCGGGCAATACCAAAACACACATGACTTGACCACATGACGAGACGGGGCGAAGACCTGACGTCAACCACAACAAATGACACGTGGTTATACACATGTCGGACTGTCACTGCCGTTGACAACAGAGAGGCGGTTGCGCAGGTACCTGCTCGTGCGTGCGCGCCCACATAATCTATGGTGTGGCGCACAAAGGGGGACTCGTGACAAGAATATTATTAGGTCTAATAATTTATTTAACCAGGTATGAACACATCCAAATACAATACTAATAATAATAAAAAGAAGAAAGAATTACATTCAACATTACATTCCAATCAAATTCACAACATCATAAAACAACATAATAAAGTCAAAACTGGCATACCTGGTATAGAAAAACTACACACAGTAATCATGTGGGAGATCTGTCTACAGATTCCCTGAATCTTTGGCCAGCTCTCCCCTAAATACCCAGATGCTCTATGGGTCCACCAAATGGTGTCGTTTGTGATGACCATTTGATATTTGTGGAAGGATGTACCTTATTGACATAAAGGATGTAATTTGAGTGAGGGACCCTGGGAGGGTTTGCCTTTAACGGCATGCTATATTTTTATTTGAACTGCTGTTGAGGGAATGAGACCATATTTTCCAGTCGCACTGAGACCTTATTTATAATATTTCAAACATGTATGGTAAACATCTTATTTGCGTTAAAGCATGTTATGTAATGCATATAGACCTTGGGTGTGTTTAAAGTGATCTTGACACAGAGAGAGAAGGGTGACCAAAATGCCTTCAGTAACCCTGTGCTGGCACTTTCCTAGTATTTTGCCTAAGGTTAGGGTTAACTGGATGGAAAACTGTGAAAGTCATTGGTTTCTGTGTGACCTTGGTTCCAGTGGGATTTACACGTGAATAGAAGTATCAAGATTGGTCATTGGTAAAATTAAAATTGTTATAAAACTTCTGGGTTACTCATGTAACCCTGTTGCATGAGCTTCACATTGTGGGAAGTGCCTTCGTGTGTGACCAGTACCTAAAGCTTGTGTAACATCATGCCTGTTTATAAACCTACCATTGTCAGGTGACGTGGAAATTAAGCGTTTCACGTGATCTAAAAACGACACCTTTGAACCGCTCCTTCAGCCTCTATTGTCTGAAGCGAACACTTAATTCACAGGGATGCCACAGTATAACAAAGCTATGCAAAGTCTCGTTCCTTTCTCAGGGAACAGGGTTACATGCTTAACCCAGACGTTCCCTTTCAAGATTGCGTGAGCGTCACACTTCAGAATACCCACTCTGTCATTTTGAGGCATGGCCTGTTCAAAAGATCTGAGCCCAAGAGTCACTGCAAGACACTCGTTCATCACACCTTGAGACAAAAAGTTGAAACTTGAGTGCATACAGTTTCCTTGTGGATGGTGCTCTAGTGTTCAACATGGTCTTTACAATCTCAGAATGCAAGACCAGAATCTATGAGCTGGTGCCTGTCTGTCTGAACAGGGGAAGGAGGTGTCTGTCATTACTGTCTTGCAATAAGAAGACGCCCCTAGATTGTGACCTGAGGGTAGAAACCGGGGACACTTCCAAATTCTCAAAGCATCGCCACGTGACACTGATTACTCTAAGAGGTTTCGTCCTCTGACTTTTCAGCCACTACTGAATCGGTCTCATGTGCAGTAGGCCCATCAGTATGATGGTGGCTGCTGCTGCACTAAGCCCCAACAGTCTCATGTAGACATTGGAGGGGATGCGTAGATCCAGCTTTATCTTGCTCAATGTTGATAGGATGGACCCTATGCATGTTGGGTATAGAAAATCCCTTATTGTCATAGAATCCCATATAAGCCCTAGAAAAGTTATCCTCTGCATGGGAGAAAGCATGCTTTTCTTGAGGTTCAGCCAGGAAATAATGGCTGTAAAAACCTCCCTCCCTCAGGGAGGGATATAGTACTATGTTCTATGACCCCTTTGTCCAAGAGGGATCTTACTTCCTGCCCTAACGTATGGATCTGACTACTGTGGTGAGCACACCTCTGAACCAGGGGGGTCGAGCTCTGAACTGGACCTGTAACCCTTTTCTATGGAAGACAGACCCTATGGAGACACATTTGCCAGTAGTTTCCACACTGAAAGATTGTCTTTTAGTAATGGTAACTCTACCACATTCTGTTGGAGGGAACGCATCAGATTTTCATCTGCCCTGTGACAGCTCGCTGACCAGAGAAGACACCTTTAGAAGGCCCTACAGTAGTAATGGGGCTAACTGCCCTAACAACATCTCCTCCCCTGATACATCCCTTGGCAGCCACTCACGACCGCTCCTTCTTTGTCTGCTTGCCACCCGGTCCCCCTGGCTCTCCATGGTGGGAGGTGAGCTGCCGTTCTGTGCCTCCCTCGCACTAGCGCTGGTCCGGACTCCTCTTTCTGGTGCCCGGGTGAACTCAACATGACGGGGAAGGAACTGGCTGAACGCCGCCTTATGTTGAGCTCATTCAGCAGGTTTCCTTGGTAGGCCTGCAACACTGCCATTGTATACAGTGCCCACAAGCAAAACATAGGCCTTGCCCACCAACGCCGAAGTGGCATTTCTTGGCTTGGATTGCAAAGCTGGCCCTATCGTTGATGGAGAGAGGTGACTCACAAGCACCTCCTCCACTTTCGGTCTAGCTAAATAGCCATGCCGTTCATTCCCCACGATGGCCGAATAATCTGACGATGCGGGGTTATAAATATCAGAATTATAAAAACCATACTAGTGTATGGTTTTCCCAAGAAACGTGATATTATTTTATCATGCATTTTTGGAGAAAGGGAACTTCAAAGGGAACTTCGACGTTGCATTTAGCATAACAGTATGGGAACGCCTTATGCGCGTGACCGGTATCTGAAGCATGTGAAAAAATCATGCCTCTACTTATAGGCCTGCCATGATCAGGTGACGCGGCAATTAAGCGCGTAGAATGATATATATATATATGGCACCTGTGAACCACACCGCCAGCCTTATTATCTTCAGCGAGACTGCATGTCTGTTGTTTGTGTGACAAAAACTCTTCATTTCTACTCTATATTTTCTTAAAATCTCTGAACTTTTCTATCCCTTTTTTTTTTAAAAAAAAAGAGAGGTAAGTAATGAGCGAGAAAGAGTTCAAGAAGTGTGTAACGTGCTCCCGTTTCATCACGGGAAAAGTGCACACTTTCTGGGTGAAGTGTTAGCGGTGTAGTATGCAATGGCGGCCTTGAGAGGATACATGGTAATGCTACATTAAACAGCTCGACTCGAGCTCTTCTCAAAAAAAAAAAAAGGAAGCCGAAACAAGTCAGGTTTCAGAGCCGCATGGATCTGGGCCTGGGGTCTCAGCGCTGCTCTATCTCTTGCTCTGTCTTCTGGGTTCGGCTTGCTGCTGGATTTTGGAGCTCGCGTCGCGACTCCTCCTCCCGCTATGGAAAGCCAAAAGGGTAATAATTCCTCTGTGACTCCGAGGAGTTAGAAGGATGTGTTAAAATCTGAGAGCAGCAATATAAAGAGCTGCTTGAAGTGATTGCCCAGTGAAAGTAAATCCCTCACACTGCAGAAACTCCCCTGTCTTCCAGACGTTTATGACAAAATCCCAGGCTTCTGGGGGAAAACCACGTATAAGCCATATCATAACCCCACAATGTTGGATTATTCGGCCATTGTGGGAATGAACTGCATGGCTATTTAGCTATGCTCAAGGTGGAGGAGGTGCTTGCTAGCTACCTCTCTACACCGACAGCAGGTAATTACAAGGGCTGGCTTGCATCCAAGGTGGCACTGGTGGGCAAGCCTATGCACTAGTAGTCTTGCTTGTGGGTCACTGCAGACAATGACAGGGTTGCAGGCCTACCAAGCAGACCTTCTGAGTGAGCTCAACATATGGCGATGTTGTCTCAAGCTCGCCCGGGTGTCCACGAGTGGAGCCTGGACCAGCACTAGTGTGAGGGAGACCCAGAAGGCAAGTATGGCAGCCTGCCAACCCCTCAGACAGCCAGGGAACCAGGCGGCTGCAGTCACGATCTGCTGTTAGGCCTGATCTGAGAATGGTCATAAAGGTCAAGCAGGCAAAGAACAGCGGTCCTGAGGGGCCATGGAGGGATGGATCTGGGGACATGAGGTTGTTAGGGCAGGTACCCCCAGTGCTACTGTAGGCCCTACCCTAGCCAAGGTGGTCCAAAAGTTCAGTGTTCTCTGGTCAGCAAGCTGTCACAGGGCGATGAAAATCTGGTGTTTCCCTCCAATAGAATGTGGAATAGTTAGCATCACTAAAAGACCATCGGGCAGCGTGCAACTACTGCCAAATGTGTCTCCATGGGTTCTGTCTACCATAGAAAGGG
>JAOUWY010000052.1:4776282-4786326 GCA_025728095.1 Prietella phreatophila | reverse complement strand
TTGGGTCTCAGTGTACTTATGTCTGTTTGTTTGTTTTTCTAATGTGCCATCTCTTCCAATAAAAATATTAAAATAAAGAAAAAAAAATAAAAAATTGCTGTTTCTCTGTGGAATATAGGGTTATGGGACATAATACTGTGGGAACTTAGGAGTAACAGGATTAAAATAAGCTAATTCATTTTTATTTGAAATCAGATTATGTGCAGTCCGACATTGGCTAATGGAGGCAATAGAATCCTGCATCAATTTCATTATTTCAGGCAAACGTTTTGAAAGTAATGTAAACCACATAATAATTGACAGTGTACACTAGAATCCCCAAGCGTATTTGGTATATGTCTGTCTGAGGGGAACCCTTAAAGGTTCTATATAGATCCATATAGCAGATGTTTGTCTCTTTCAGAGAAGATTCCACCTAGAACCTTTAGAGAGCTAAGATGTCTTAAGCATTCCAGAAATGCATGGATGTCATGCCGTGGCACTTGATTCTCAGTACAAAGCAGCAGGTTTGGAAGATAGCACAAAACAAATGACATATTCTGTAAACATAAGCTAACAGATATCATGGATGGCTAAAAGCATCCTTCACACCAAGAGATCAGGACCAATTTTCTAATGGTTTACATGGTTCCAATAGTTTGGTATTGTCTGCATGAAAACTTGGGTTCTCCTGAAGATGTGCCTTGGACAGTTGTGCCACTTGAAAGCCCAGAAAATCAATAAATGTGAGCTAAAATTGACCCCACAGTTTGGACTTTCCGTGGTAAGGTCAATGTTCTGTCACCACACATAAAAACGCACATAAGAACACAGAACAATGTGAAATTGGCTCCTGAATAATTATGAGCACAGTGGGCCAGGTGTGATAAAGCTACCCTTGTTACTGTACATAGAACATGACTTCCTTCTGGTTTGGCCAATGCTCACAGTTATTTTGAGCTCTGCGACAACCATTGGCCTTTTACTTGGATAAAGAGAATTAGAAGTGGATTAAAGAAAAGCTGGTGACATGGGGCATGCTTATTTGGGATGTTCTGACAGACCTGGCTTAATTCTGTCTTGTTGACAGGCAAAAGATAGTTATCAGTGTAGATTAAGGGATTTGTGGGCCTCTGTTCCCTGTGCTGCTTTAGGAAACTACATCCTATTCTGGGATCCTAGGTCTTCCAGCATTTCTCTTCTCTGGTTTTCAATGATGCACATAATAACCCAGCCAGCATGAGCTGGAGGCAAGCATTTTTAATTCCTCTGGCCTAAACACTCTCAATAGAGTGGTAAAATGCACAGTTTATCACAAACCACTGGCCTCTGGATACAAAAGGACCCAATAAAACTTGGGTGAATTAGAATGCATTCGTATTCAACTGCATTACTGTTTGTAAGTTGACAGTTGACAGTGTGTGTGTGTGTGTGTGTGTGTGTTTGTGTACTGTTTGTTTAATTAGCTGTGAATATGTGGGTTTTAGAGACTTAGTTTTGGACAGCAGTCTCTCATTATCTCTTTAACAGCAGCATTCACCATCCATTTCTTCTCATTTTCCTCCAACTAAACAGCACACCAACCCTGAGTGATAAACTAATACACCACACAGGGGCACATACATAACACGTTCCCTGCCATGGGCTCCTCCTAATAAGCTTGCGTTGTTTCCAGGTAATTATGTTGTATCCTAATGCTTAGTTGGAATCAGCAGTCTTTTTTATTCATTGGAAGATACATTACAGATCTACAATTGCAGTCAAAATTATTCAACCCCCACTGCAAATCAGGTTTATTGTCAAAATTTACAGACTTTTACCTGTTTGCAATGAACAAATCAAACAAACGCTATTGAAATTGTTCAACACAATGAATGCTTCAAGTGGTTTCCCCAAATTCAACTGAAAATGCAACTTGTGAGTTCTCCGGTCTCAAAATTATTCAACCCCTTCATGGCAGACATCTTTAGTACTTAGTAGAGCACCCTTTTGCTGTTATAACCTGCTGAAAACAAGATGCATAGCCAGACACTAGCTTCTGGCAGCGTTCCTGTAGAATCTTATCCCATTCCTCATGAGCAATGGCCTTAGTTCTGTAATATTCTTGGGTTTGCGTGCTTCTTCAAATCCCACCAGTGATTTTCTATATGGTTCATGTCAGGTGACTGTGATCGCCCAGCACTACTTCTGCAACCAAGCCTTGGTGGATTTCAAGGTATGCTTGGGATCATTGTCATGTTGGAAGGTCCGATGACGACCAGGCATCAGCTACCTCACAGACGGTATGACGGTTTTCTCCTAGGATTTCCTGATACTTCAGTGAATCCATCTTGCCTTCCATACGCTGCAGGTTTCCAGTGCCAGAGGATGCAAAGCAGCCCCGAGCCTCACTGAGCCACCAATATGCTTGTCTGTGGACAGAGTGATCTTTATTCGTTCTTCATCCTCCAGACATACCGCTGATCCATAGTGCCAAAAAGTTCCAGTTTTGTTTCATCGCTCCACAGAACAGAATCCCAAAACTTCTGTGGCTTCTTAATATGATTTTCAGAAATTTTTTCTTGTGCTTTTTGGTCAGCAGTGGTATACGTCTTGGAGTTCTGGCATGGAAACCTTCTGCGTTTAGTATGTGCCTTACTGTGCTCAGCTCTTGCTGCAGGTCTTTACAGTGACCCGATGGTTTTTCACAACCTGCCTTCTCAGAAATCTGGTTGCAGCCGTTGATAGCTTATTTTTTCTGCCCCAGGTGTGCTTGAGCTAGAACACATGAAATACCTGGTCATGTGTTCCAGCTCAAGCACACTTGATGCAGCTAATGAAACCCTTGATTGCTTGCGTCAGGTGTGCTTGAGACAACACCTCTTTTGCATATTTGTGCTGTTGTGAGGGATTCTATTCAGGGGGTTGAATAATTTGAAACTGGAGAAATCATTATAAGTTGCATTTTCCATTGCATTTGGGGATTTGCATTTGCATTGAGTTGAACTATTTCAATTACTTTTATTTGATTTGTACAAACAGCTGACAGTCTGTAAATTTTGACAATAAATCTGATTTGCAATTTGGTTGAACAATTTTGGTTGCAACTGTAAATAATATAAACAGACACCAATCAATCCTTTTGACAGTTTCAGTCCGTCGGAAAAGTTTGGGATTTATTACATTCTTTTGAAATAAAGCTTTCATAATTTATCATTCCTTTTGTGTAATTCAAACTGTAATATAGATTGCAAATATAAGGTTTGAAATGTAAGATATGTTTGCTTCTTTGAGGCATATTCAGATAACTTTGAGGGATTCTAATCCACAGCAGAATACCATATCAGGACTATTAGCAACTTTTATCCTAAATTAAAAAAATAAATGGTATCAGCACTATTTATAATTTAGTGAGGTATATTGTAAGGTTACATATGTTATGTATGCATGGTTTTATGACTAAATGCAGGACTGCCAGGCCATCTGACTTACACAGGTTGATGACAATTGCCGCTAGATGAGTGTGACAGAGCAGGGACTTTTTATAAGTTACATCAATGGTTACATATGTAACCTTCTGTTTTGGTGGACCTTTAAAAAAAAAAGTCCTTTTCATCACATCAGTTTGGAACAACCATACAGATGGTTGCCATGGGCAGTCCACATTCGATGCACACTGTATATTCTTCATTATTTCGGAATGGACCATAGCCTCTCTCACCTTGTATTACAGATTGTAGCAAAAAATCTTCAGCGATCAATTAAGAACAGTGATGGCTTTAGGATATAGGATATCCATCAGCAGTGGACATCTATCCATCCATCCAACCATGCCTTTTCTGTACTGCATATCCTACATAGCTTTGCAGGGGAGCCTGGAGCCTATCCCAAGGGACTCAGGGCACAAGGCGGGGGACACCCTGGATGGGGTGCCAACCCATCACAGGGCACATTCACACACGCACCCATTCACACACTATGGACAATTTGGAGATGCCAGTCCGCCTACAACACATGTCTTTGGACTGGGGTATGAAATCGGTGTACCTGGAGGAAACCCCCAAAGCATGGTGAGAGCATGCAAACGCTGTGCTCACAGGGTGGAGATGGGAATCAGACCCCCAACCCTGGAGCTGTGGGAATCTACCCCCATTCTAAAAAGGCTCCTAAAACTTGGACGCCATGCTAGCTTGAGTGCACACTGTCATTAAAGCAAAATGGGAACATAGCAAATACTAAGGGTGTTTTCACACCTAGTTTGTTTGAGCCCTCCAAACTCTCTCAGAGCAGTGAACAAACCAAGTGATCTCAGACCCTCCTAAAAGAACCCAGAAGTGAACCGTACTCGGACCATCTCCGGAGGTTTGTTTTTGGGTCCGTTTGTGGTTCGATTTCTTTGTGATATGTGAAAGCAATGAGGTCGTGGTCCGCTTTGCATTGCGTTTCGACATGTGTTCCCGGAGGCTTGCCATACCTGCAGCCATGTTCCACCACTGCTGAGAACAACACAAAACTTTTCATCATGTGAGGTCACACGGTTGAGTGGTTTCAGGAAATTTGGATATTTGAAAAGAGGATTGCATTAAACGGCAACTATCCTCAACAAATAAGAACGTAAAAGTGTTTATTTTGTTTTCTCAAAAAATGAAGGACAGAGGCTATAACAGAACAGCATTACGATGCTGGGTAAAAGTAAAAACATACTACAGAAGTACATGAGCACCCGTGACAAAATGCGTCGAACTGGAGAGTCCATTGAAATGAGGGATTCCTGTCCCTTCTATGATGCCTTGGACGAAATTTTGTGTGCAAGCTCGGGTCTTGAGTACTTATGAAGTTGTAAACTACCTAAATGAACTACCTAAAAAAGAACCGGGTTCTCTTTTGAGTTCACTACGTTTTGAACCCCAAAAGCACTGAGCTCACTTTCGGCTGGTTCACTTTAAGTGAGCTCGGATTGGTTCTTTTAAAACAAACTATATGTGAAAACACCCTAATGAACTCTGAAATTCATGTAAATATTTAAACACTCATGTTTTTGTCAATAATATAATTTGTAATGAAAATGATTGTAGTAAATTATAAAAGAATGCAAAATAGAAGTGTTTTCACTCTTCCGTGCTCTTTTTTTTTTTTCATGCTCTCAGACTTTTGGACTCCACTGTATATGATGAAGTTTATTGAAGCCAATTGTAATGCTGACCAAGGTTTATTACATGCAAGACAGTTGCATATAAAAATGCAATTCTACTTATAATAGTGTATTATTTAATTGATAAGGCCTGCATTACATGTTGCCATGCTGCTTTTTTATGAGTGTACCTCTGCGTGTGTATGTATTTGAACGCACAATTTTGTAATAGGTCATTATAATTGGAAGTTGGAGGTCTACATTGGTATCACATCCTTGTATTACAAGCTCAAGGCAACATTCCATTCCGTGAAATTGGTATAGGAAGGTTGCTGTTGAATGGCTTCACAAGTAATTAATCTTTCAAGGATTTTCTCTGCTTCCAATTTCAAACCACCCAGAAGGAAAGAAGGCACAGTTATTTGAAGGGGAGATTTCACATCTAAGGCTCAGAAAGTGCTTGAAAGATTAAAGCTGATGGTGAAGGGGGCTTTTGTCACTTTGTATTACATTAATCCCTCAAAGACAAACTATTTTTGTATTGTTCAGCCATAGATTTTTGTGGAGTTTTAGCCTGGCATTGGACATTTTCCATGTTTTATTTAGCTTGATATGCACCCACAAGCAGAAGGCAAGAACATTTGATTAAGAATGATGTTTTTACCACTTTACCAATCCCACATTTTAGTTACTAGGTCTTACAAATGCTCCATGCTTCGTTCACAGTTTTGTGGATACAGGAAATCAAAGAAGACTTTCTTCTTTTTTTTTTCCATTTTCATCCAATCAACCTTTTATATTTTTGTCTCTTGAAAGACGTCTCAGTTTGTTTAACATGTCAAGTACTGTGCCATGTGTTTAAGAGTAGAAAATAGCACCTTACAGTCAAATGAATCCCCATGAGATGACACAGACTGCAAAACCCTCAAATGAACTGTCAAGCTCTTGAAGTGAGGAGTAGAAATTATGCCGCTGATGTTATAATGAGCAGGAGCTGAGTGGGTGGAGAGGAGATGATTGCCACTTGCAGTGGATGAGTTCAGTAGATGATTGCTGTATTGCTCCAGTAGGGATACAGGAGTTTAGCAGCGGGCTGGAGGAGCCTCCCTTATGAGCTCTCGACACTCTGTGCCAATTTTTAGAACTCTTCTCTTCTAGCACAATCCTAGATTTGAGCATTTGTTTCCTGCAAGGCTCTTTCTATTGAAAAGGCTACATACTGGCATGCAGTAGTAAAGAGACACATTTATCAGGTTTATTGAAGATATCTTCTGCATACCAGCTGCAGTTTTCAGAAATGAATCAAATTTAAAGTGTCCTTATCAGCCTAGGAAATTTCCCAACAACACCAGACCAATGTTTTTATTATTATTATTATTATTTAATTGCTGAACTACTGACAAAAAAAACAAAACAATAACAGCAAAAACAGTTACACTGGTATGGCCCTAGTAGCATTACACACAGCAGTTTTCATACAATGTATGTAAATATCTACTACTGAAGGAATGTACTAGAAATGACTTCTCATTAATACGCATTTACCTTTTTAAAATCAGATACTTAATGCACTGTTACATACATTTACATACAACATTTTATGTCAGGATTCAAACTACTTGTTTCATAATTGCACCAATTTTCCTAGTTTATACTTTGTTCTAAAATGTTGATGTTTAGCTCAATTCAATTTTCAGTCCACCAGGCTTAACACTATAATAACTTAATATAACAACTTTAAGAACTATAATGCCTGCCAATGTAACATTATTACATCATAGAATCGCTGGCTTTGCTTTTGCATCCGTGGGCACCCCAAACCTCCCTTTGAAAATCATAGCTGTACAGGAGCATTTCTTCTGCCTTTGGATAATTTCTCAAGTACATTTCATCACTACAAACCTCTTCTTCTCCATGTTTAGCTAATGTTTGGTTCTGATATGTTCACCTAATTATATACATTTAATATGTAAATATTTTTTCAGGTTCTTCAGCACCACCATGCAGTTCATGAGATTTCCTACATTGCCAAGGATATCACGGATCACCGGGCCTTTGGCTATGTATGTGGGAAAGAGGGCAACCACCGATTTGTCGCCATCAAAACAGCTCAGTCTGTGAGTATGCATAATGGTGTTCTCAGGATCATATATGCAACCGTTCTTTCTCCCAACAACGAGCTGAATTATAGCCAAAGTGTTCTGTTTTTATTTTGTCTGTCCATGTGTCTAAATGCTTTTTGACACACATCCCTTCTGTTTTTGCAGAGGAGATTTGTGTGAGGTGTAGGAATGGAGATGATTGCATTGCAGTTCATTGCCTATTGTTCTCTGTGTAACTGCTGTTCCTGCTGCTTTCAGGTCATCCTGTAACTCTTTTCACATTCCTTATCTTTAGTCTGAAAGAGCGTTGTAAAATCTTGTGTGGTGCACCCGTCCTGGGACAATTAGTTGTGGTTTCATGAAATTTCTATCTGCATATTGTCAATTCAATTGCAGCGATAGGGATGTTTATGGGCTTTGATATGGCTTTGTAGCTTTTTCCATTTGAGTGTTGTTTAATAATGTTGTTGCTAAAAACATTAGTAAACACTGCGTGAATTCTACTCAACTATCGTCTTTCATGATGTAACGAGGTGGAATTTGCACTACACCACTTTTTAATTTTTACATTTAGTTTTTTTTACAGAATTCAAATCTTAACATTTTATGTAACTTTTAGATATACACTGGAAATACAGTATATTCAATAACAAAAACAAAGCTGTCTGAATACCTTCCTGCACTGTATGAAAAGTCTGCAATGTTGGGCTGAATTTTTTATTAAACCTTTGCCCATCTGCTCATCTAATTTGGACTCCTGCATGCCAACCTCTCTCTCTCTCTCTCTCTCTCTCTCTCTCTCCCACTTTTTCTCTTTTACTGCACTGTAGTATTGCTGGTCTGCAGTGCTGCAGATCTATGCTGGATGATGCTATTGATTTCCTGTTCACAGTCAATGAGTACACTGCTTCTCCCATCCCATCCATTCCCTGCTTTCTCTGAACTGCAGGCGACCCTGTGTTGTATGACACAGCTGGATATAGGCAGAACTCATATTCACTGTATTTCTGTTCTTTCTGTGGTTGATGGCCACATTCTCATTTGTTTGATTTCAGATTTGTCTCTGCCTCTTCCGCCTTTCTGTTCTCTGCCAGTTTTACTTTCCCTCCCCTGGGGTTGTAATCTCTTCTGTTCATATGACTTACTTTCCCTGGTATTGGCCGTCTGTATTTCTAAAGCTCTGTTTTCCCCTCCCTCTCTTCTAAAGGTATTGCTGTTCACTTGTGAAAGCAGTAGAAATAAACCCAAAGGCAA
The DNA here is from genome assembly GCA_025728095.1 of Prietella phreatophila. Taxonomy (NCBI): domain Eukaryota; kingdom Metazoa; phylum Chordata; class Actinopteri; order Siluriformes; family Ictaluridae; genus Prietella; species Prietella phreatophila. The sequence goes on along the minus strand of JAOUWY010000052.1, from coordinate 4,777,881 downwards.
ATTCTAAGTGCAAGTATTCTCTGTACATTTGGGCATTTAGTGGGTTATTAGTGACATTTAGACTGCAGCAGGCAGGGGATGCATTTTTAATGATACCATGGAGCTTTGAAGTTAGCTACAAAGTGTGAGTTTGATCATATGTGGCTTTTTGAGATTCAGAGCACTTTGTACTGTCACCTCTAATCAGAGAGTATTTAGAGAGTAGCAGATGCATCAAACTCTTTAATCAAACTGAGGGGAAACATCCTCACTTCTTTATAACTATGATATTTGATAGCAGTTTATTTGAAGTCTGTCTGAAAATTCAGATGTAGTGGCACAATAGACACATTTATATGCCATAGAAACAACAGAATCAGTGTAGAATTCAGTAAAATCCTTGTGCATTACTTATAGTGGGTCATTCAAAGTGATTTGAGTCACATGATTAGCTTCTTTTGGTTTGCTTGTTACCCCAGGAAACATGCTATATATAGTCTTTGAGACAGATTTCACATTTTCATTACAATCTACTACTTTATATTGTGATAAGTAACCAAGCCACATAATTATTTTCACAAGAAGATGTCATCTGACTGCCAGCCACAGTTAATCAAAGCCCTCAAAACTATGGTTACTCACAAACAAAGCTCTTTAATACGTTTAGCAACGTTTGAAGACTTAATACCATGAGCATTTTTTTCAATTCACTGTCTATACAGTATCTTGCTCCAAAAAGCTCATTGTTCAAGGTAAAAAAAAAAAAAAAAGATTTGGTGATGCGCATCCACAAGAAATGCAAGTTCAGTAGCTAAGAGATAAACCTGTCAGTAAATTAAATAGTCTTTTATTTGATTTTTCAAAAAGTCTTTCTATTTTTCATGAATATAGACTATATATGAAAATGAGTGAAACTCTGCGGGAAATGCAAAAGTGGCCAAATTCTATAGGAAAACTGTAGACTTGGCATCACTATAATTCTCCAAGCAACATGCATGGCACTAATTTACACCTGGTTTTCTGAGACGACGAAGATTGCTTGCAAAACTGACTCCTACTAATTGCCAGAAGTTTAGAACATTGATTTAGTACTTCATCAGTACTTTTTTTTGGGCAGAATTCCCAGTCCTCCCACAGAATGCACCCTAATACCGCCTACAACAGGTCCAAATATTTTAGTACATATGGACAGTTGTGTCACACTATTCAAAAGTGTGTTTTCCCATTGGAAACCTGTGTACACAAGTGTGTATGAATGGAAGAGATAGTCAAGCAGACTATCAAGTAAGTTAACTACACACTGGTATTATATTGAGAAAACAAACAAACAAAAAAAAAGCTCGCTTTAATATATGTGCCTTTCCTAACTTAGTTCAACTGGTAGATTTATGGCAACGGGATATGAACTTAGTTAATTTTTTGACCAGTGTCGATGTTCTGTTTTTGTACAGCAAAGCATGGACTTTATACAAATTGATAAATGTTGTGTAACATTCCGTAGGATAATTAGGATAGTAGTCAGATTCAAACTTTTCCAGAAGGATCCACAAGCAGCAACTACACCAGAGAAACTGACTTGTTAATACACAGATTACAAAGGCATCTGGAATACCCAGGTAC
>JAOUWY010000052.1:4717660-4729393 GCA_025728095.1 Prietella phreatophila | reverse complement strand
ACACACATATATATATATATACACATAAACTGAATCTAGGTTTTAGTTCAGTGTTCAGTATTAAACACACAGTATATCACCCACTGTGACATGTTTTAAGCATATATTTTATTATTCAGATGGCTATATCCCAGTGGAGAGTGTGGAGTTGAATATTCAGGAGATGATGGTGCTGGGGAATAAATCTAAGGCTACTAACAGGACCAAAGTTAATGGGATCATAGACCCGGAGGCCCCCAGTACAGACATCATGTAAGACATTGCCTAAAAGTATAAACTGGGTTGCACTAGCACAACATATATTGTAGGTTATCTTTTTAACTGCATGCATTAATCTATTTGTTTAGTCATAATTAGGTTGTGGTGCTACAGTGCTTTTTGTCATGGTTGTGTTTCGCTTTTGCAGATCCTCACATCATTATAGCCTGAACCAAGAGAGCTGTAAGTTCCTATTTCTGAACTGTCTCACAAATGCATGAAAAAAAGCATGGCACTGTTATACTTACTGCATCTTCTGGATATTCTGTCATCCATATTATTAATATTTTAAAGGTTGTGGTTTGATTTAATCGTGTGTAGCGTGTGAAAACTGGAATGTTTTTTATCCTCAGTCGAAGATGACAGTGAGGAGTGGATTGACGATGATGACACAGTTTTCCCAATAGCTGACGCCACCGATCTGTGAGTACTGAGACAAAGTGTGTCTTCTCTATACGTAAATAATAATATCGTAATATTCTTGTCTTGTGCTTCTGAATCTTTTAGAGACGTGAACCGGTGGGCGGCTTCTCCGGACATTAGTGAGTCATGAGAAAGCATGCTTTTGTTCTCCACTTAACTTCATGAGTCACCCAGATATAAGGAAGAATATTGGAACGTTAATAGTGAATGTTGTATAATGAAAACTATACTTTTTTTCATAGGGTTTTGAAAGAGAATTTGAGCAACCATTGATTATTAATTTAGAAAAGGGTTTGGCTTTTCTTTTTTTTCTTTTTTTTGGTGGGGTGGTGGATTTTGGTGATGACCTCTACATCCAGGTTGGTCAGTTTTATGTCAGTGTGGCTTTAGGTTTTCATTCTGACCAAGCAGGAGCCACACATTATCATTGACTGAAGGTCAGAAATCATCTTATATGTTGGATCACCTGACAGGAGCCACACTGATCCTTCTCGGATAAGATTGGACTTGGGCGTTTCTTATTTTTTAAACTATGACAAGTCCTCACTTGCCACTTCAATAACTACATACTTTTTCTGTCCCACTGAATAATTCATAGTAGTTACTGAATAATATGCGTCAAGAAGAATAAATGGATAAATGGCTTCAAACTGTATATTGTATTGTTTTTATCATTCATTTCCTAATCTTGCATACCTCAGGTCCTGAGTCAGTTCCAGCTCTACCAACACATACTGATAGCAGCAATACGTTTCAGTAAGTGGCAGCCTGACTGACATCTTTCACACATATCTGTTTAATCGTTTTGTACAGACTTATGCTTGTGTGTAAGCATGCTACATGCTTACTTCTGCTAGCAAGTTGTATCGAACTAATTCGGTGATGGCTGGTCCCAATATTAACTGGTAAATTCTACTACTTATCTGTAACTCATGTTACTCTTATACAGACACACAAGCTTATTAAAAGACACTCAGGACTTCCTAAATTACCATCTAGGCTTCTTGCATTTTTAAAAATCCATAATCATGCTGTTTCTTTCGGTTATCGAGCATAGGAAACAGAAAAGCTGCACTTGCTCTTCGCCAGCTATTTCATTCAAATCGAGGAACTTGTTTCTGACAGAAACTTTGTGTAATTTGTACAATTTATGCTTATATGGATGTCTATTTTTTTTTTTTGAAAAAAATATCAAGAAAGTAATTTACTCATTCCTCTTTATTACTTCCCTAATTGTATTTCACATGTCTTCTCAGTAACTGCTGACAACTTGTCATGGACGTGTTATACTTGCTGAAAAAAACAATAGAAACCTTCATGGAATTTGTAATGGTTTTTAGGGTTGTGATGGGAATTTAATTGATTTTAATGGAAGCTGTAATGGTCCCTGTGCGTCTCTACTGGTAATTTCTTGCCTATTGGTGGAATGTTATTTATAGTGGAGACCATTAAGGACTTGCGTCCATACTATGCAATGCAAACCATTTGATAATGCTTTTAATGGTTAACAGCTGATGGATTGTAATGGTATTTGTAGTGGAAACCATTAGAGTTTCAATTATGATTTCTGTAGGGTTTGTTTATTCATCTGGAGAGTGTTTTGGCAAGGGCAATCATGTTCACAGGCTGCTTTCATTTCCAGCATGGGCTACAAAGAAATCAGTGCTTTATATGTGTATTTTTATCTATAAACAGTGGTGGTGGAAGTTATTTGTTCATAGCAAAGATGATGATGTGGATAGCAAAAATGGAACCTTCTGTTTACTTTTTCTTCAAGAGAAACATCCAGTTTTTACCAGCCAGCCCTGAACTAATTCATATTTATTTATTTATGAATTCATATGTATGAGTTTATCATGGATCTGTTTCAATCTGAGTTATCATGTGTCTGTGCAGTACAGGACAAGAAGCGCTTCATAAACTGACGACCTTCTTTGCCCAGCCTCAAGTGCCCTTACTGCAGAACAATACACCGTAAGATTCAGCTCTCCTGCTTCTCGTCTTTTAATATCTGAAAATAATCATTTTTAGATAGCGCCTGAAAGTATTTGTATTTCTCCCTATTTTTTCCTGACTGTTTATGTGCGAAGAATCAAAGAACCAGAGCCGCTTGCCATCAGTGCTGAGGAACCAGTCAGTTCGTAAGTTGTTGTCGTCCCCCCCGTCAGACTGGTTCTGCATGTCGAATGCATAAGATTCCCCTGTCACAAAGTTATTTATTTAACCTGCTCTTTCTTCACTTCCTTCTATTCTGTAAAGACTCAAACAGGAAACAGATCTGCAGATCCTTCCTCCACCGGATTCGTATGCTGACATCATCACGGGGTGAACAGAATGCATTTATTCCATGTATGTGATTGAAATCAGGTGATTTATATGAGTTATATTGTATAGATATAGCAAGTACTCTCAGCTGCTTGATATTTACTCAGCTGCTCTTGCCTCACCAGTTGACATGCGATGGACATTTTGAAAAACTGCAATGTATGCTTCGTTCTGTCTGATGGTGCATTGGAAGAAAGACCTCGACTGCAAATTTTCCCCCTGGCTGATGTGAAAGAATGCTGTCAGACATGTATAAAAATGAGGTGTGGGTATGCACGTGGTATACACATGGTTGAAGGTGGGGTTCATTTACCTCCCATTTTATCTAAGAAGAACTTTGAATGGAGGAATATACAGTAACTAGTTCGCTGTGCAACGTTATTACTTTCCTTCTGGAACCTGGGTGTTTTTGCTTCCACCATGCTATTCTGAGTAATCTGATTGCTTTTAGATGACGTTGGCTGTGAAACTGCTATGTAATACAAAGAGCTTGTAAGACACAAAGTAAAACTGGAAAACAGTCAAAAACACCATGGCAACCAAGCATTTGGTTGAAGTTCCACCAACACTATATGATATTCTGTTTCTTGTTAAAGACTTTTAATATAATGTTGTGTACTTGTATAGTTAGTTATTTTCATGTAACATGAGCCTCAGTTTATGTTAAAGTATTCTCAGCAATCCCAATCACGCTTTACAGGGTCATTCCATCTCAAGTGATCCAATACAGGGTTGCTTGACCATTTTTCATTTTCCTAAACTTTTCACCAAGTTTTTTGTTTTGTTTTGTTATTTTACTTGGTTTAACAATCTTTGTGTTATGGCACACAACAAATTTTGGTTATACAACTGTTTACAGAAACCTCAATATCAGGATGGCCCTGAGTTCAGCTCCAAGTGGGAAAGAAATGGTGGTTTTGCAATGCCAATACATAGAGGTAATCACTCAACAAGAACATTTAGAAAAATTTAAAATGGTCAAGCAACCAACTTTACAGTTATTGGACCACTTGAGCCACTGACCCGACAGAAAGATGGATTGATTCCTGTTGTGCTTTGATAGTATTATATCCATGTACAGTTATATTATTAAATGTGTGTGGTGTATGTCTCACCTGCTTTAAACTACCTAAGTGTTTGGATAATGGTTACTTGTTTAAAAAAAAAAGTAAAACAGTTTATATTACACATAGAGGTATAGTTTTGCTTCTTTGAGAATGATTGGACTTGGCACCCAGATAATGCTAAAAACACTAAAAAGCATGTAAAGCCATTTTGATAATCTATCTTAGCATATCTTAACCATATTTATTTGTACTGCGAAAATGAAATTATTTAGATTTCCCAATAACCACAAGACAATATTGTCATTTATATGCTCAATACATATTCTGTTTACTTTTTTGTACAATAAATAATAAAGTGCAAATGAGAACAACATGCAGTGCATAATCTGTGAAAAAAACAACAACGTGCAAACTCGCACGTCGACAGTGAAATGCACACATAACACTGACTTCGCTTTTCCACACCAGGTATGTTATGTACACACGCTTATACAAGGCACGACTGAGAAGCAAAAACACATTTTGGTTGCTTTTACTGATTTGGATGGTTGCCATGCAGAGAATATTACTCGTGTCCTATTGGAGTGTTTACTGCACATTGTGTCGGATTTGTGAAATAATGACAAAGCTTGTTTGCGTCTTGGAAAATGATCTGTTAAACAAAACTGGTTCAACTCTGTCATTATGAATCGATTTTGGTGCATAATCAGCGGTACGGGCATCAGTTTTCTAAACATTTTCAACAGCAATCAACAGCTTAGTCAAAAACACCCCAGCAGCACCATGACCAGGTGAAACAAACTCTCCCAGGTTCCACGAGCGAGCCAATGCAGCTTAGACTTTTTCTACAGACACAATAAGGCACGATCTGCCCACTGACAATAAAACACATCTGCTCCTTGTTCAAAATGATTACGTGTCTGCAGGTTGTTCAATCCACAGATCAAAGGATATTTATCTTTCTGCAAACTCATCACTCCATCTAAGCATGTTTATGCTTGAAGTTTCTTTAACATTCAGATATGGATGGTGCACTGACTGACTGCAGCCTTATTGTGTAACAGTACAGTACATCTAACATGGTACAAAAACACACTGATGCACAAACACCATGCATTGACCAAAAGCCACTTCACATTCAGTGCAGTACAGAACAGAAGGTCAGGAAGATTCAGGAAGACCAACTCATCCACAACGGCATTAACTACAGAACAAATCCCCAGCATAGAGGACTCGTGTGGTAGAAGAATAACGGTCTTACCATGTGCTAACGTGTTAAAACAGTTGTAGAAAAATATATAGGATATTCAAGAATATATGTGAGGCACTCTAGAAAAAAACTTAGCTAGAGCTGAATTCTCGAAAATAGACAAAAAACTTGGTTTTGTCCAAAATTGAGTTTGTCCACCAATAATAAATCTTTATTTTAGGAAAATTTTAACTTTTTTTTTTTTTTTTAACCAAAAGGCAGTGATGGCTCAGTGGTTAAGATGGTGGAATCCCAGCACTACCAAGCTGCCACTGATGGGCACTTGAGCAAGGCCCTTAACCCTCAACTGCTCAGTTGTATTAATGAGATAAATGTAAGTCGCTCTGGATAAGGGCGCCTGCTGAATGCTGGAATGTAAATACCAAAACAATGTGGAGATGTTTTTATTTAGGTCAATTTCTAACGATAGCTGTCTGCCTCCAGAGATCACGCTGGGTAAGGGGCTAGTTTAAAAAAAACGCAGCGGTAAACGTTCAGTCTGCTGAAAGATGTCTAAAACCTTGCTTAGTGTGCTTTTCTCACGATTTGATCAGGACATTGCAGGGTTTCATGCTGCAAAATGGAATTAATACAGATGCGTAATTCAGAAAAGAGAACTTATACACTCTGTACAGACAATAATGGACAAAGTTTTAAAATGTTTCCTTGGCCCAAGTCATTAATAACAAGAAAATTAGAGAAACAGAGCAAAACTTGTAGTTTTCAGAACTATTTGCATGTAAATATATACATGTCCAAATTTGACCCTCTGAGGGGTTTTTGCAGGCCGCCACAAATATTTAAAACATTTCTCAATATTTCTTTTCTTTTTAAAAAATAATGTATTCATAAATAAGAATTATTTTGGATGTGTGATAAAACAAAACATTTTGGTAATCATTTAAGAAGCGTTCATGCTGTGGTTCAGTGTAGTAGCCCAATCACAAGCTGGCACGATGAACCGTGACATTTTTCGATCACCTTCCTGAATTCCCCAAGTCTTCTTTCTGAAGTCATCAGGTCAGAAGTAAACAAAGCCCCTGCTAGAAAACTATGCTGTCAGGGGCTCTGAACATTCCAGCACTTACAGTAGAGGAACAAGATACACACATCTAACAGATCTGCACACATGTACACATTCACACAGTGAAGCATGAATCATCAGACACAATATAATATGTTGTTTTTAAGGCATCAGAGGAAGCTTTGAATGGTTTTAACTCCTAAATGCTCATGGCTTTAATCTCTTTGCCAAATGTCACCAAATACACCCCATCTCACGCTCCATACAGAATCATATATCTAGGGGAAAAAATTATGTAGCAAAACTGCATTCTGTTGCTTGTTCTACTCTACATCACGTCCTTCCTTTTCTCTCTACAGTCCGCTCTGAAACTATTGGAACGGCAAGGCCAATTCAATTATTTTTGCTGTAGACTGAAGACGTTTGGTTTTGAGATCAAAAGATGAATATGAGGTGGAGCTGAAGGTTAAAACCTAATGTAGATGTTCTGAGCTACTTATTGTTTAAACAATCAGTCTAACAGGACACATCTGGGTAACAAGAACCACATGTCAGTCACATGTTCCAATATTTTTCCTCACCTAACAACTGGGTGGTCTGATTCAAAAGATTCTATGTTTTATGTTGTTTAACACATCTACATATAAATACCAGGAAATAAAAGCTGAGATCTTAAACTCTTATCTCATCTCCATCTTTTGATCTGAAACCCACACATCTTTGGTGTACAGCGCACACAAATGAATTGGCCTTGCTGTTCCAGTAGTTTCAGAGGGGACTGTATATCTCTCTCCCCTCAATTTCTCTCTATCCTACTTTCAGGCTCTAAATCTCTCTTCCACTATTCTTCTTTTGGCCTGTCTGTCTTGTTCTCTCTCTCTCTCTCTCTCACTCTAAATGTCTCTTCCTTTGACTCTAAATCTCTCTCTGGATGTGCCTCTACATTTTCTCCTTGATCAAGGCCAGTATGTGGTGCTGAGCACAGCACTCAATCACTCTCTCGCTCTTTCTCTTCAGCTTGTTGAGTTATCCCTGTGTTGAGTTATCCGTGTCTCTGACTGGACATCCCTTTAATATACGAGTTAACAGCACAGCGCCATCCAGCATCTAAAAGAAAAGGCACTGCACTGAAGGTAACCATCTATAATTACTTACAGATGGAAGGTCCTAGGAACTGAATACTTACTTCTGCTACTCAAACTCGAAGCGAAGCCACATCGGCACTCACTTTTTTTCACTCTACGACATCGATGGTGCGTATTTGTTGACATGCTTGTCATGCTCTCAATGCTCAAACTGCCAAACCATTCCTCAGAATACTTGCAATTAATTCATCACTCCACTAATACATACTTAAATAAAATAACTAAATACCATAAAATATCTCTAAAAATAAATAATCTAATATATAATAAATGTATAATCACCCTCTCTTTGAATGCATATAAACTTAATTTTTGGTATGTCACTGCAATCAACCAGCAACTCTGCTACTAAACTGATTGATAAGAGAATATAAATAGATTATATTATCAAAATGTTATGTGTATAAAAACAAAATGGATGAAGCATGCTGAAACCTGGAAAGGCCCCAGAATGCCGTACTGCTACAATAAACTGAACCATCAGTGTAGCAGCAAGAATTATGTCTATAATCATGTCTAACTGTCTGTGTGAGAATTTAATTTGTGGCTGAATCTACAGAGGTCATGTGATTTAACCCCCTAATCTATCTACAGATACCTGTTACTGTGCATAAATGAGTGTGTGTGTGTGTGTGTGTGTGTGTGTGTGTGTTTCAGCGTGCCAGTGTGGTGATGAGACTGGCGCACATCTCAAAGAAGTCCATGGTATGGCTGCCCTGTCGTGGTGCCAGAACGGGCATGTTGCCTGGCAGAGAGCATGGCAGTGAGCTGCTGAGCGGTGGTATATCCATAGCGACGGTTGCCGAGTCGATGCTGAGACGGGGACGGTGAAGACCTGCAGCAGAGCCGGAGCGCTGAGGTGTGGATGAGCCAGATTTCTGCTCGATGATGTCATCTGGGAAGCACAAACACGTTTCTGAAAATTTCTGCCTAACACACTTTGGAATACTGGGAAAGTTATAGCGCTTTTTCACCAGACAGTGCCCAAGTGACCAGTACTGTGAATAGGGACATGTGGATAGAGCTACAAATAGTACCAGAGCACATCAATTTACTTCACTTACTTTAACATCAGACAGCTTCAAGGAGTTGGTCAATTTCGAAAAAATCTGAATTTTACAGACGTGATAGCAAGAATGTGATGATATTCATCACTGTAATACGTTGCTACATAATAAAGGAATAAAACTGCACTTGTTAACCCTGCTCCTTGGTGAAATGGCCACTAATTTACCATCAGTAACTAAAATAAGTGTGTGATTTGAGACAGAGATCTTTTTCTTTCTATAAATCTTTCTTGTACTTTTACTTTCATTATTCAAGTACATTTAAGAGTTTATATTTTCTACTTTGAGTTAACGTGAGTTAGCTTTTGCACCAGTCTGTACATCAATGCTGATAACAGTGTCTGATAACTTCCTATTGAGAAGAGTGGAAAGCCTAGAAAGATCCAGTTTGCTCAATCTGGCCATCTGGAGTCAAATATACAAACCCGTTAAAAAAATAAATAAATGTTCGAAGGTAAAACATGCATCTAAACATACATCTCACACACCAGGCATTACTTTTCTTACATTTAACGGCATCTATTTAATTCAAATGGTGACACTCCTAACACTTGTATTTATTCATTGGTGTCTGTAAAGACTGTTTGAGAAATAATCTTCATTTTTTTATATAATGTAGAATATATTATGAATATAATGTTCAACTCACATGTTCAACTTAAATCAACACATCGTGGACTCATAATGCATGAGCACATACCATCAATGCTTTTGAAATCCAGCAGATAACTGCGGTTGTCCACCTGATAGAGCTGCAGGCTCATTTTCACAAAGTTTCCAGTCACTGGGTTCTTCCTGCGCACCCTCAGATGATAGGGGTTCACCACCTAGAATGGACAACACAGCAGAGATACACACTTTAAGCATACACATCCCTATGATGAAAACCCCAAAAAACAAGATATTACAGAGCATGTCTAACTGAAACTCGGTTTTTTCAACTGGGTAAAGATGAACTTTAGGAAAGGTCACACTATTGTGCAAACCAATACATTTCAATGTTGTAATGTGCTTCATTTCTTAAACCGTGGTACATTACAATTCAAATTTTGAATTTGAAATAATCTCATTTGCATGGGATTTCAATGTTTTCCCCAAAGATTCCAAATCTTAAAGAAGCGAGCAAAAGAAAATGTAATTCATTACGTTTCTAGTAACTAGTTGTGCAAATAGTCTTGGAAGCAAACAACAAAACTGTGATCAAATTATCACGAGCTAAACTCCAAACTGGAATATATCATCATTTACTCTAGTCTATTTCAGCGTCCGATACCACATCTTCTCTTTACACATGAAATTTTCTATCTTAACCAGTTACACAAGAGGTTTTGCCACTTTAGCTGTTTCTTGTTCATGCTTTATAAAGCACAATTTCACTGTTTTTTTTCATCCGCAAACAAGTAGCTGGAAATCCAATCTGAATCCAATCCACATTTGTGTGAAATCAATGTATTATTTCGCAAAATGTATTATTTGGCACATACCTTCCAGTCATACTCAAGCTGCTTCATGGCGCGGTACACTTCAGCCATGATGTCGTAGGGTCTGCTCTGACTGCGGATACCAAGATGCCACTTAGCCTTTTTCACTGCCAGAGGTTTGGGTTTGGTGGTGTTCAGGGCATCCAGTGGGCACCGGGCCTTTGGGCTGTCTGCCAACAGTGGGGGCATCCTCTCAGGGTGTGGCTTGATGTTCTCGTCGATGAAGGAGGCAGCAGGTGGGCTGGAGGCCAGGTAGAACTCACTGGCCTGGTTCATGATACGGCGGTTGTCGATAATGAGGTGGTAGGCGACAGCCAGCTGGTCCTGAGGGTCACCGCTGTACAGGCTGCTGAGCACCTCGGCTTCGGCACATTCAAACTTCTCACAAACGTCCCGCACAGCTTCCTCATCGACCGCAGCACTGTCGTATGAAGCATCCTCCGGGAACAGGTAGCTAGGCAGATCCTGCTTAAACCATTCATCTTCTCTGAGGGGACAGAGACACATAACCACCATTGGACACATCACATTGCTTACTTGACACTACATGACCAAACATATTTGGACACCTGACCATCACAGTTTTATGTGGGTTCCCAAACTGTTGCAACAAGTTTGGATGCAAGAAATGGTCTTTGTATTGTGTAGCATTAAGATTTCTTTTGAGTGAAGTAAGAAGCCCAAACACGGTCCACCATGACAATCCTCCTGTGCACAATGAGAGCTCCTTAAATACATGGGTTGCCAAGACTGATGTTGAAGAATTTGAGTGGCCTGCACAGATCCTTGAGCTCAGCCCCACTGAACACCTTTGGGATGCAGTGGAACACTTGACTGCACTCCAGGCCTCCTCACCCGACATCAGTGCCGAACCTCACTAATGCTCTTATGGCTGAATGAGCTGAAAAATCCTCAGTCACGCTCCAAAATCTAGAGGAAACCTTCCCAGAAATGTGAAGGTTATTATAACAGAAAAGGGAGACTAAATCTGGAATAGGATGTTCAACAAGCACACGTGTGTGATGGTCAAGTGTCCACAAACCTCTGGCCATATAAGTAAGTAGAAATACTTATTGTACTTTTAGGAATGCTTAAGTACAAATGTCAACTTTAACATTTTCTTGATTATTTTACTACAGTAAATTTCACCAGATACTTTCTATTACTGGAATATTGCGGCTTTTTGATAAGGCTTATAACGCACCATAGAATGATCCTTATTAAAACTTCAACAAGTAGTTTTCTTATGGGTAAAATTCACAGAAATTATTTCCTAATAAGATAAGATATTTCCTAGTAAGATTTCTAGTACATTTACTGTTACATAACTAATGGGTACTTTATTCTAGAGGTCGACTGATAGTGGAGTTTACCAATTTTGATGAACCAAATTGGGCAGTACCTGCCGATAACCAATTAATCAACCGGTCGTTTTTAAAAGTGATACTGAATGAAAACATAACATGCTAAGTAAAATACTGAACTTTAGTACAAAAATAAACATTACTGACTATACTATAAAAATGTACTGTTCTTTTTGAATGAAATAAATATATACATTAATATATATTAACTATTAATAAATATTAATGTCGATTAAGATATACATTCAAACTGAACCGAAAAAGTAACACTCCACATAGCAAATAAAAATAGACTCTATTTAGTCCAAACTCTTTAGAGATTGTTTTCCA
>JAOUWY010000052.1:4674829-4693707 GCA_025728095.1 Prietella phreatophila | reverse complement strand
TGAGCTTAGTTAGAATTCCAGGGTGTTTTCAGGAATGTGATTTTGTGGAATCTGCTGTGTGTGTGTGTGTGTGTGTGTGTGTGTGTGTGTGTGTGTGTGTTTGGAAGTGCATATTCTGAGATCTGAGTTGAGATTTCAGGAATCCTGTGTGGGCATCTGTTAAACAAACCGCATCTATGTCCCATAGGCCAAGGACGACCTCACTTGCCCCCTCTCCCTCTTCTCCCTTTCTGACTTTGGTTAAAGTCTGGGTGTTCTGCATTCCTGTGTTTGTGTCGAGTGTCCAGTGTGTAAAGGTCCATCACCTCTGGGTCTTTCGCTATGCCTCACACTCTCATACATTGTCCAAGAAAGAGGCAAGAATATAAAAACGGACAATTAACAGGCTGTTATGTTCTCTGTGAATTCCATTCAGTGAGATTAAGCTAATCTGTTATTTACGTGGAAGTGCATTGATTTTTTTTTTGTTGCTGAAATGCATATATGTCCATGCATGTCCATGTGATGTTACTATGTGTTTTAGTGTTGTTTATCTTAGTCAAGATAGCATGTGTGCTATTCAAAGCTGTGGTTTCCCAAACTTAACCACAAAGAGGAAGTGGAAACAAACAATATTTAAAGCAAAAAACCCCAACAGTTTTCCCCCTCAAACAGGAAATTACATATTTCTTTACCTTATATCATACTTCGACCCTTCCTGTGTTCTATATTTGTATTTTTTTCTTGAGGAAACCTGTCGTTCTGAATGTAATTTATTCTGGACAGCTGATGTAGGTTAAAAATCATTCCAAATAATGTAAGAGCTGTTAACATCATCATGTTGATCTAATTAGTGCCACAATTGGCCCTTTGATAAGAAATATGAATTTGTTGATATCCAGCTGCTAATTTCTCTGAGAATGCAGCAGGTGTTGATAAAGAGAGCATACCGTTTGACCGAGTGGGCTGCTCAGTGCAAGTGTGAACTGAGCTTGGCTAAAATATAGGGATGTGTTGCATAATCAACTAAACCAGTTATATCAACTTATATTTCTCATTGTAATTAATCAGTCAAAACAGCACTTCACAATGGCATTGAGTGTTTTAGCTGTACATCAGTTGAGGATAAACAGGATATTCAGATATATTTTGATATTTATTTAGTATTAACTTTGTATTTATTCTTCGTATATATTTAATTCCAAAAATGTAAGACTCACACGTATGGATTAAACTGAAACACTCACTTCCAGACCCACACACATGTTAACACACTCCAATCCAGACGTGTAAACACATCTGTTTTCATGCCACGGGTCTAAACTGGGTCGAAATGTAGCTTTAGTTGTCTGCATAACATGAGTATAGAAATGCTATGTATAGGCATGGTTACAATTTTCTGACCACAGCAGACACTTTCCGTGTCTGTGTAGCTTAAGGGCGACATGGCACTTGGCGCTGAGACTGAGATTTTAGACCGTGGATTTTGGTTCTGGATCACATTATCACACTCACATTATCACAATCACATTATCACACTGAACATTTATTATTATTATTATTTTTTTTACACACACACAGGTTGGATCTCATGCATTTATGTGAGTTATTTAGCTCAAGGCAGCTCACTGGACAAGAAGCAGGACTAGAGACATTAGGTCATTAAGAGGAGGGTTTTAGAGCATTTTCACAGAATTTTCATTTCCTTGACTTTTCCTGGTCTTAGACTTTTCCTGGTCTTAGACTTTTCCTGGTCACAGCACTTACTAGATTAGTGAAATGACATGGCTTGTTTATTTTGAAAAAACTCAACGACGAATACAGAATGTTTAAAGACGAATATCCGCTATGAAACAAAACACTCTGAATTGATTGAGTCTTATTTATAGGCATGAACGAATCACAAATGGTTAAGCATTAACCCTGTAGGATTTTGCCATTTTGTGATTAGAGAAATTAAAGCAGAATCAAGCAGTATTCAGACGAGTGTGCAATTTTTTAAAATTACTATGCATTTTATGCAGATTGGGGCCAAAATACATCATGTGACATAATGTGCATTCAGCCAAAACCATCTTCGATTCATGAGTCAAAAGGTTTTATTTACCAACAAACATCAAGACAAAGACAAATCAAATTCCAATCACAATAATCACAAAAAACTCCACAAAATCTTGTTACGGACTGATTAAAATATAACTATTGTTGCCTTCCGGTCATGTTAGTTGTCCAGACCATTGTAAGCAAGAAACTGAACTTTGAAAAATTTCAAAGTCGAGTTTTCCTATTTTTCCTTTATTTAGTTTAAAGTCATTGGTTGCTATTTCACTTGCTGGTATGAATGCAGGGAAAGAGTTAACTGTGTAGGTGTCAAGTGTTGTGCTCATGTGTTAATATATTATCTGCTCAGATATATTGTAAATTCAGTAAACAATACTGGCATATAGGTTTATACTGTAAGTACATGGCCAAATGCTTCTCAGTGTTGACTTAAAGCCTCAGATTTGACTTAGCAGTCAAACTAAGTCAAATCTGACTCAGCAGAATCCTCTATGATAGTTCAAGACCCGAGTTATGACCCAGTAGACCAGCACAACAGACCATATTAGTGCTTTTAGCAGCATGATTTAAAAATTTCCCATCTCCTATTTTGTTAGGGTATACTGTGAGCCTCTTTATTTTCTTTAAGGAAACCACAGTAAATGATATTTATGCAAACCCACGTCCCGTCTTAGGTAAACACATCCCTGCTTGGTGTACGGTAAGCACCATGCATAGTGGGTGGGATAGGGATCAAAAAGGTAAAATAACAGAGCAGCTTCAATTCAATGCAATGTGAAAAAGCTCTGCACTGTGATTTCCCCCTATTCATGGCCAATTTCTAAATATAGATCAGCATCCAAATATAGATGAATGTACACAGTTGGATCTGATGTGCTATACATCCATATACTGTATACCCATCTATCAGCAGTGCAGCACTGGACAATTCTGCCCACCATGTGTAAAAAAAAGTTCAGGACCAGGCCCAGGCTCTGATATTCTGTGAGTAGAAATTGCTGCGTGTAAGCATGTTTTTCACCCCACAGCGAATCCGGCGTATTGAGCCACTGAGAACGCTGAGCTTAACAGCTTGTACAGACAATGCTGAGTGGTGTTTGTGGAATAGAGACAGTTAGAGACAGAGGAATGGTAGCTCTTACTCACAGTACTCACACACACAAACAAATCATCACTGACCAAGGGGATCAAATGTTTAAACTGAGGAAATGTACCATTTTAAGGAAAACAATTTTGAATAACATGGGTTTATCAGATTTGCAAATCAATGCATTCTGTTTTTATTTACATTTTACACAGTGTGTGTTTGTGTAAGGGTCATTAGCCATGCAGAGGTGACAGGAGAGAGGATGTGTAGCAGACAGGCCACACATTTTGGAGTTCATAGTTCATAGGGCAGAGGTCAACTAGATCATGAGTTTGAGTTAGCAGTGATGGTGTGCCAGACACGGTGCATGTGTGTGTTTTGGAAATTCCATACCAGCTTGCATTGCACCTCTGACTCCCGAGGAATGCCTCACAGTGCAGCCTAATACCAGGGAGCAAGTGCACCGTCATATTTTTAAAGCACACGGCCATAAAGTCACACACAGACACATGCAGCTCTAAATATACAGACATAAATGATGAATAATGATCTCTCTCTCTCTCTCTCTCTCTCTCTCTCTCTCTCTCTCTCGCGCTCTCCCCCTCTATATGCTCCCACCCTGATTAATTAATGAACTTTTCCTGTAGAGTTCCTCTTGTTCCCTACAGCAGTCCCGACCTCACGAATGTATTTTGTTGCTCTGGCACAGGCGGATGAGTTCTGGCAGAACTCCATTCGTTCTCCACAGGGCCATTCCCACAGCGCGCTGTATTCTCACACTCACGGCCTCCATACACCACCCCTCTCTGTGATTTCGGACTGTGATCCGACCCGACCCCTGGGCCTCTCCTCCAAATGATTGACGTTGACCAACCAATCAGGAGAGCTGAAACCTAAATTCAAAACAAACCCCTTCTCTGTGTGGAATACTGATACCCCAGTGAGGCTAAAATACTGCGCTAAAAGGCTAATATGTGCTGTCAGTTATGGCTTCAAGCTGAAACCCAACTTTTCTGTTCACTACTTAGCAGTGAGCTTACTTTTCTTTGTGCCCTGTTTAACCCTTTTGGTTATTTTTTTTTCTCCATAGCAGTACATTTGGATACTTTAATATAATGCCCTGTATATGGAAAGTGACATAAAAAGACATTTGCATGGAAAAAAAAATGAATGTAGGTGGAATGCAGGACTGTTTAAACACATGATGACATCAGAACACTATTGTCATGTTACTCCACAGCACATATGTATTGTTCTAAAAATTTTAAACAAGTCATTGCAGCAGCAGAAAAGCTTATGACTTTTCAGAGCTGACTAACATGCTACTAACTGACTGATCAGTTTGACACATTTCCTTTATTAAGACATCGCCAAGCTATTAGCAGTGTGATGACGTAAGTGTCACACGAACAAATTTCTCCATATAAAGTTGTGCGTAAGAGCAAAGTCCCCTTCAGGCCAAGAACAGTTACGTGTGAGGGAGGTGTAAGCGTTTTTTTTTTTTTTTGCTAATGTAAGCTAGCATTTCCGGTTAAAATGATAGTAAACTGTTTATCTTTAAATGATTGATGTGTCGCTGGTTGTTTTTGTATTAATGTCAGCAGGTATATTTAAAATGGGTTTAGGAGCATGAAACATGAAGTTTTGTCTGCTTTCAGTAGGAGATGGTCAGCATCTAATGTCACTGTAGACATATGAATCACTAGTTAGTTCACTGTTAGCATGAGATCAACTTAATATCTTAGATAATTTTTTAGCCTGCTAATCTGCCATTCCTGCAGTTAAGCCGTGCTCTCAGTTAAAATGAGATATCTTAAGCACACTAGCTGCTATGGCACAGACGCGTAGATGCTCTGATTGACTCTGCTAGATGCCTCCTATCTTTCTTGACATGGTCACTGTCACTAATTGTTTGCTTGTTCCAAGGTCATGACAAACAACATCTAGTGTCCGTGTGTTCAGTTTGTCTCATATGATCTTTATGCATTTAGGCTCCAGAGTTATGTATTTATTACTTAGCGCCATCCCACTACAGGTCTGGCCAATGACCTCTGGCCCTCTGCTGATCTGTCTTAATGCTGTCAGTGATGGCGTCGGTTTAACAGAACCTCTGACCCAAATGTGTGTGTGTTCACATATGAGTGCATGCGAGTGTGCTGTTGATAGACTCCCCAGCTAAAGGCTTTGACCTTTGTACTCTTCTCTTTCCCCAATTTTGTGTGTGAGTGTTTTCTTTGGAGCATGTCACAGCACATATAAAGGATTTCCTCAGCATGACTCATCACAATGCCCCACTCCCTTTCCCAAGATGCATCTAATAAAGATTGATCTTGTTATAATGCTAATTTGACTATTCAACTTCCAAGTGCTCAGCGCTAAAGAGGTGTAGTCCTCACAGTTTGTCAAACCTGTCACTCCATGGCAGACCAGATTCACACACTCATTCACTGCTTTGGTCAATTTAAGGTAGCCAATCAATCTACCAGCATGTTAAAGCGAGATAGGAGGAGGAGAACGTGTAAAACTTCACACAGACAGTAACCCGAGGCCATGGTTGTCCTGGAGATGTAAAGTGGCAGCATTACCAGCTCAAATATAAACCTGACTAATCAAATTGTATTCCAAGCAGGTGGAATATTTCCATGTTGTGTTAATGACTGGGTTTAATATGGAAAAGAATAGTGTAGTGGAAAGAGCAGGGGCATTCCAATCTTTACATAACCTGGAAAAAAATTATGAGTCTTGGCTAGACTACTGATTTATAAGCTAACCTATTGGTGTTGCTCCATGCTGGTGTCAAACCACACACTATTCTTGATTTTCCTGACTCTGATGGTTATCATATAATCAGCATGCACACACACACACACACACACACACACGCGCGCGCGCGCGACCGCACACAAACGCACATCCCTCATATCGCATGTTTAGACTAGAAGTTTGGAACTTCCTCGCTTCCAGCAAAGCATCATGTCTGATAAGGCTGCGCCAACAAATCTCTTCTCTGTTCTCATTTCTTGTGTAAGCAGTCATTTTCGAACTGACATTCTGTCATGCTATGTTGGTATCTCTGATGTGCTGTCTTGAACTTTAGGCGATCCGCAACGCCTGCTCTCACCTGTGCTCTGTTTCTGCTGCTGGAAACTGTGTGCCCACATCTGATAACCCAAATAGGAAAATTCCCCATGCAAAACTGCACTCTGCCACCCACTTTTTGATTGTTGTTGTATGCTTGTGTGTGGCATGTATATGTAGTTTGCCTTCCCCAAGATGAAACCCCAATGCACGTTGGCTCCAGATGATTTTCATTAGGCTCTAACTGAACGATCTGTCTGGGGCAGCTTCACTGGCCGAAACTGTTTATGCCAAGCAAATCTGGCGGCTCCTGGGAATTCGCTCTTTCTCTTCTAAGGCTCCGTTATGACACACAACCTAATGGTGTCATATTTGTTAAAATTACAGCACTTAAAACTCTTAATGAAAGTTGCTCCATTGGACCAAACCAAACCAGAACCTTTTTCTAAATGAAACCTTTGCTTCCTAATAGTTTAGAAAGAACAACGTTTGAGTGTCCGTCCATTGAGTATGCTCTCTGTGATCTCAATACAAACCAGATTTATTCTTTGATTGATCACACAGAGTTCAGGTGCCTTGTGTTTAGTTAAGAGAAAAAGAAAGCGAAAGATAGAGACATTAAGGCAAAGCGTGCATGAGCACTTTTATTTATGAACCTGTTTTGTTTGAAGCCCTACAGCTTCTGTACTGTGACGCAAATGAGCCTAGGCATGAGGAATGAATTAGGGTTAGGGAAAGAGAACGGGATTGTGTGTGTGTGTGTGTGTGTGTGTGTGTGTGTGGAGGAGAGGGACAGAATATCCACATACCAGCCGTCTCTCATGGTGATGGCATGATGAGCTGAACAATTCCAGCCTGGCATAGTGTGTCTGGCAGTGTGGGCATATACAGAGAGCCTTTCATCAGCATTTGGCGCAAAGGCACACATACACACACTCACACTCTTTTCAGGCCTATTTAGGCTTTGTAGTAGGCCCTCTGCATTCTCCCATGCTGCCGTTGGGCTTATTTTTAAGGCCCAGTAAGGGGCCAGTGCCCTGCCACTGGAGTTCCCACATGCACTAAAGCGATGATTGCTTTTCTCTATATATCTTTCACTCACTCCAACCCTCACTCTTTGGCGGACAAGTGAAAGTTCTCTCTCTCTCTCTTTCTCGTGCTCATTTGCATCATAATTTCAGTATGCATAGAACCACAGCAATGTGAATGAAATTTCTGATGGTTTAATTCAGATTGGAATTTCTCTGCTCACCAAGAACTTTGTTCGCCCTCTGAATTTGTGGAGGGTGGAAAGGCAGACACAAACACGCTTATCCACACGCATCTTTGCGCCCTGCCTATGACTGATTGCAGGCCGTTCTTTCTCGTCTATTTGATACAGGTGTGGGAAGAATCCA
The DNA here is from genome assembly GCA_025728095.1 of Prietella phreatophila. NCBI lineage: Eukaryota > Metazoa > Chordata > Actinopteri > Siluriformes > Ictaluridae > Prietella > Prietella phreatophila. The sequence goes on along the minus strand of JAOUWY010000052.1, from coordinate 4,686,105 downwards.
GGCATGTTTGTGAAGTATCTGTAGCAGTGGTTATTTCCCCAGCACACAACCTGTTCCCATAAAGTCCCTCCAAGTCTGTGAACTCCCCAGCCCTCACCGATAGTTTACCTTACTCCTAAATGTGCTTTCTCATGACTGCGCACACTTTCTTTACGCAGGTGAAGCCCTGGTGAAGAGCTGCCATGCTCAGCTGTTTAAAGAGTGAAAAAAACAGGCAGGAAAAGTTCCGCCATGCTGTGGTGATACAGAATAAATTGAAATATCAACTCATGCGTATGAATTATTCCAGGACTGGGATTTAAGAAATCCTGAACTTCATTTCACATCAGGTTTGAGATTGGTGGTGCATGCCTTTTTGAGGTCAAGATTTTTCGTGCCAAATGGAGTTCAAACTTGACTTTCAAAGTACGTCCAAATCAAAGTTGACTGTTACTTGTGTGTTTAGCCCACTGTCTAACCACACAAACCCAGAATGCTTCCTTAACCTGGCCTTTCTTGCCATCCCAAAGACCCAAATTTCCAGAAGTTTGGGTGACCAATGTAAGCTTAGCCTTGTTTTTCTTGCTATTCACACATTTTTCATAGCAGCCGTCTTTAAGAGCTCCCGCTACCCTTTCAAACCGCTTGCGTTTTCTTTGCTTTGATTTGGAAATCTAGATTTATTTTCACCGCGTGACAGCTGACATGTGTTTTGCCGGAGATGTGACATTTTAACAATGTTAACAAGTAGGCCTTTTTTGGGCTCTGCTCCCAGACTGGCAGACCCTTCCTCCAAATAACACAGTGGGCTGAGAACTCTTAAGAGAACTTCTTATAGATCTGGTTATTTATTGGACGTGTATGGTAAACCTCTGTGCTGTTGGTATGGCTTTGTGGTATAACTGACCTGCTTGGGACATACATACGCATATATCTTTGAGCTAATCTAACTAAGCTCAAAGTGTATAATTTTATCTTTAGAATAACCAAAGCACAGAGATCAGTTCATTGAGGAAATCATACCTTGTGATTCTCACCACTGTCTGTCTTATTACACTGCTGTTAGCTAATAATTTGGATGAAATCTGAAATGAAAAACAGAATTTGGTGTGTATACTGTATGAAAAAGGGTTCTTTGGATGGATTTCCGATTCCTAAGCAGTTGTACCTGGGACCTTTTCTGAAAAAGCAACGACGACAAAAAACATTTTCCTTCTAGAACGTGTTGTTCATGTAAGTTTGCTGAAGCGCTCTCTCAAGTTTAGTTTATTTAAGGGATTTTAGCTAATGCTATTTAGAATGCGTCTCAAGCTTTAGCCTCTGCTTTGGCCCTCACAATATGCTAAGCCGCTCGAAAGCATAGATACCGCTACTATTGTACTTTTCTGAATTCTTTAAATTCATTAAAGTATGCTAACAGCGAGAATCTATACTGTCTTTTCTTCTTATTTTAAAACCCATGTTTATCCTGTCTGAATGATGCAGGGAGATTGTTTGTAAAAAACAAACAAAAAACTGTTAAATGTACATAATTATGACCAGCACAACATCTCAGGTAAGTCTGTGTGTGTGACGACATGTGCGGCGTCTGTTTGTGTGTGTTCTGCGCAGTCATGCTGCCCTCCATGGTGCTGCACAAGTCTTCAATACAGCCGTACCAGCGCGGCTTCTACTGCACGGACGACAGCATCCACTACGCCTTTAAGAGCAGCACTGTGCCCTCTTCTGTGCTGATGGCTGTGGGCATCCTCCTGCCCCTCGCCAGCGTAAGTGCCCCTGCTGGGGGCATCAGACTCGGGGCATGGTACTGGGCAAGACGGGATGGCATGGGAGACTGAGGCCTCTGAAAGAGTGATACGAATTTGTCTAGGCATTCTGTATCTTCATAGAAAGTAAGGAAGCTTTTAGTAAGACAACAGAACTGGATGTCTAGAAATAGACCTTTTTTTATATAACAGAATATATATCTCAAAATATATACACACAATAGGGCTGAAAACATATAGCGATGTGGTGAACCCATTTACACACAGGGTTTAGTTTAGTGGTTTACTCTTTTAATGGCCAGTCCTCCATGCCAGAAGCTCCCCACCTTTCCTGGTGTAGCCCATGATTCTCGGCTGCTGTGCGTGCTGTGCTGTGCCACTTCGCCTCCCGTGCGTGTGCCTTTCTGTTTGTCTGTGACTGACCTGAAGCATCTCTCTCTCTCTCTCTCTCTCTCTCTCTCTCTCTCTCTGCCTTTCTCTCTCGCTGTAGCTGTCCTGCCTTTCATGTTAATTGAAACTAGCATGATCGAGCCGTATCAACGCGGGTTTTACTGCAGTGACCAGTCCATCCGGTATCCTTATAAAAACGGAGACACCATAAGCGATGCCGTGCTCTCTCTCGTTGGCATTCTTATTGCCATCGTCTCTGTAAGTGCTCCTCTTATATATCCAACATATCCTTAACCCCACTCCTATAGGAATAGACTTTCACCCCTCCACTTAACCACAGTTAAATAGTGAAGTATGAAATCTTGTCAAAATAACTAGTGGATTAATAACATAGAACATAAAACTCCACCAGAACTAAACCATTCATATCCATCTGACAAAAAGAACCTAAACTAACTTAATATGAGAGAGTTCATCATGGTCAGAGGTTGCTTTTGGGCTTCTCTTAATCTTCTTCCTCCTCTTCATCTTCATCTTCTGGCATTTTGGTCTCCATTGCTGTCTATCTGTGATTGCATATTTTGATTTGAATTATGAACCCACATGGTGAAGGTTTAATTTTTACTATTTTAATTTTTAGTCATTTTCTATTACGGCATCAAGTCAAAAGAACTTTGGATATTAAATGGGTAACTCCATTTAATAATAATTTAACACCTCTTTTGAAAGAGTAGAGAAATCAAACCGCCCCTGACCTAAACAGTATGAGGCTAACATTCATTTCTGATTTACTATTTCTATTTTGGATAGAAGATCTAAGCCTGCTGATATACATAACCCTGCAGCTGCTGGGCTGCTGACGTCTCTTTATTAGATCTGAGAGGACTTTTAATAGAATAAGTGACAGCTGAAACCGGCTTCGTGGAATACAGGACACAGTTTTTTGGCAAAGAGCTGGGATATAGCAGCTTCTCTGGTGTATATTGGAAACAGGATAATATAAATGCTGCAACTTTATTCATTATAATTTCATAACACCAAAAAATATACTGTAACAATTCCAAACAAATACGTGTAGACGTCCTGTAAATACTTAGTAGTGTCTCCAGTCTCACACTGGGTTTCCATTCAAATGTTTTCTCAATTTTAAAACACACACACCAAAAACAACAACCCGCAGTCATGCAAAAGAAATAATCCTGTAGATAACATAAAAGTGATTAGAGAGAAAAGACCACAATACCAAAATTATATGCCCGTTTTTTCTTATTTGCCAGAAAGATTTGACATTTCATGTTCATCCTCATTCATCATCAGTAATTGTTTTATCCTGTTGTCACGGTTGATGTTGCTTTTGCTAATTAAACTGAAAAAATGTCTTTGTCTGTTCAAACAATGCATGAGTGCCCTAATTGGCCATGTACATGTTTAGAAATATAGCAGTGAAATATGTGACCTACTGTATGTTTTCATTTATTAAAAAACAGTCTGTATCTGTTAAATTGTTCTGCATTTATTCTTTATTGATAGACCAACTTTAAAATTAAATTAGGCTTTTTCATTCAGTTTTTATTTCCTTCTCAGTTTTCAAAATTGGCTTAAAATGGCTGGATGAAAAAGCCTGTTCTGTTTGGTTTGGCCGGAGAGAGAGCATCTCTTCACAGGTTTTTCCACTAGAATGTGAAATAGACTTAAAATTGACAAAGACAGAATAAGATCGAGGCAGAAAATTAGGGATAGAACAGTTAGCCACTTTGTGATAGGTGGTCTCATGTGATACATGAGTCTGTAAATTCAGCCGATAGCTTTTCAAAAACACATCATACACAGCTGTCACTTTATGATAAGTTCACCCTAAATTCCACTCCATATAATTACCATCACTAAATGTCATCACTTACAGGAGAGGCAGGTGATGCCTGTACTCATAAACCTGTTCTTCTGTTCCCTTCACTCATCTCTCTCTCTCTCTCTCTCACTCTCACACACACACACACAGACACAGACACACATCTCATAAGTGTGCATCTCCACTAATTTCATTTGCATGTACCACTATGCATGACTAAGACCTGACCATTATGAATTGTTTATACTGATTTCAATATCCAACACGATGTTTGTTTATTTATTTCTTTTATTTTTTTAAAGCAAATGTCAGTATCTGATGTTTCTCTGCAGATTGTGATTGGCGAATGCTATAGGATCCGTTTCCTGAAGCAGGGCTCACACTCGTTTGTGGGAAACCCGTACATCTCTGCCTTTTACCGGCAGGTAGGAGTGTTCATCTTCGGCTGCGCAGTCAGCCAGTCATTTACAGACATCGCCAAGGTGTCTGTGGGGCGCATGAGGCCACACTTTCTTCATGTGTGCCAACCGGACTACTCACAAATCAACTGCTCTGACGGCTACATAACCGACTACGTGTGCTTGGGTGATCCCAGCAAGGTGCAAGAGGCGAGGTGAGTTATATAGTTCATAAGTTCATTCACACACACACACATGCATGCACACACAGTTATACTCACTCACTCGGTCACTCAGTCAGTGACACAGACCTGCTCACTTCCATTTACGTTCATTGTTCCATTCACATTCCATTCAGAATTTAGTCATCTGGTTTAGTCACACCTTAGTGTCTTTACTCCCTTCATGTGGTTTGTTTGGGCAGGTGTGAACACAGTAATTACACTAAAGTGTCAATCAAAACAAGCAAAAGTTGTGCTCTTTCAAAGCAAGTCCTAACAGTGTGTGATTGCTGTGAGAAGATGATTCAGTTCAATCAAACATGTGGTGTAGTATGTATTTTGAGCAGCACTTATCAACATGTGAGCTGCAAAACTGAAGTGTCTGGGGACAGGCAGACAGATGAAAGTGGTTAGCACTTTTACATTTGCCTGAAAACGCCAGGGTTGAGGGTTCAGTTCCCACCTCCACTCTGTATGTGCAGAGTTCGCATGCTCTCCCAATGCTTCAGGGGTTTCCTCCAGGTACTCCGGTTTCCTCCCCCAGTCCAAAGACATACATTGTAGGCTGAGTGGCAAGCAAACAGAATGATAAAATAGAAAAGCACACTATGAGTTGAATATTAGGATATTTCTGTCATTAATCTTACGATTACATGTGCTTTTTACTTTTTGTCTTTTTAGGAAATCCTTCTTCTCTGGACATGCCTCATTTTCAATGTACACCATGCTGTATCTAGCTGTAAGTATATTACAAAAGCACACAAGCATGCACGCACACATACACACACTGACCTGTTTTCCTGCTCCATGGCTGGTTTTGTTGTGTTTGGGGGTGATTTCGATTTCATCTGTTGAACCCTACAGGTGTCTCAGACCGAAATTCATTTTTGTTGATCATCTTGTGCTTGGATATAAATAACCCAGCTGTTCTTAGTTTTGCAGCTGCATAGATGTCATCTGCCCTTTTATCCTTCTCTCTTACCCTCTTACTTCACTCCTTTTTGATTCCCTGTCACTCTCCTCTCCTCTCCTCTCTTTTTTACTTCTGTTTTCCCATGCTTGTTGGCACCTGTTGAAAGACAGTATTTAGAGTGTGTTCTGCTAATTAGATGTCCCGCCAGTCTGAATACCCCACCCATTCACTTCCTGCTTAAGTGTTTTCACGTTTCCACATTGTAGATCAAACCGGTTTCCTGCTTTCAAACCTATTCTATTAGTCTCACCTCAGGTCTTGGGCCCACCCTGTTTTTCCTCTTTCTCGATTTCCATTTTTTCTCACTCAGGCATTTCCCTGTGGATGCCACACCACCGCCTCCTCTCTCTCTCTCAGCTGTAGCCTAGAGAGCCCTGAGGTAGGGCAGATGAAGTGTGGGGGCCGAGGGTCCTGTTCTCTAATGAATGTGGCCAGCTGTGCTTTCCCAGAGTTTGGAAAGATTAAGTGGGAGTGTGAGAGAGGGCAGAACGTGGCATGAGCGCCGCCAACTCAGTGTTAGTGAGACCCTGGGACACTGTGTGTGTGTGTGTGTGCGTGTGTGTGTGTGTGTGTGTGTGTGTGTGTGTGGGGCCAAAGGACCAATAGGCTGAAGCTGTTTTAACTCAGACAGCAATCACCTTAATACACCCCGAGCAGTCATTAAATTAATGTGCAACTTTGACAGCTTTGTGGGCCTCACAGAACTGACAGTGTTTCATGACAGAAGTGATTGGTTTTTCATCTAGTGCACTTTTAGCAAAGTAATTAAGCACAAAGTAGAGGCCAAGTGCATAGTGCATGGACTCTCACTGCAAGAATTTAATATCCAAGAAACCATGGCAATTAATATCCAACTGAGCATGTGAATTAGGGCTGTCAGAATGCATTTTTCTGGTTGAATGTTCATAATACTTACACATTCTACGGCTAAAAAACCCACACATTTGAATGTCTGATACACATAAACCTATGGCCATATACAGTAACCCTTGCTTCAGGGGCTTCCTCCGGGTACTCCGGTTTCCTCCCCAGTGCAAATTGGCCATAGTGTGTGAATGTGTGTGATTGTGCCCTGCGATGGGTTGGCACCCCGTACAGGGTGTCCCCCGCCATGTGCCCTAAATTCCCTGAGATAGGGATCAGGATAAAGTGAATAATTGAAGCCAGTTGGGATTACAGTTCACAGTACAGAATGATAGAGTTGATAACTCAAATCATAAACCGCCCTTAATTATTCCTTCTCTCCTGTTGAGTTCTAATCCATGGGAGACACAGTGATTTCATGACTCCATTTCTCACTGTCACTCTTTCCATCCTATTTACATCTGCTATTCACAGAACCAGAAATCCCCTCTGTCTACTGGTTAATAGGTAATGTATCATATTTAATGGTATTGTCTTAACATGCCTTAACTGTCTTAACACACATTTCTAATTCATTTTCTTGCCAAGCCAGTCAGGAATGAGATGCTTGCAGCCTAGGTTTCCTGGCCCACTTTTTTTTTCCATGGGATTTTTCAGGAACTTTAAACATCATCTAAATGACATTAACTAGCCTGATGATTGATGACTGACTCGAGGCAGCAGTCTGTGGGGATTTCTGTATTCGTCTAGCCTTTCGCTAAGCTCTTGCCGCTCAAGTCTTGGGTTTTGGTTTGAGGCATCCATGTAGTGCCCAAACCACACAAGCCAGCTGGTAGAGTTACGAACTGATGGGACACCATAGACACTCTCAGAGACTGACCAAGGGGTGAATTTGTAGAGTGTTGACCTTTGAGGTGCTTGCTTTTGGTCATCACTTCCAGTGTTGGAGTCACGTCAAAAAAAGATCCTGGCTCACCATGTTACTTTCTTTAAGCCTGACCTCAGATGAAAATGTGGAGAACCCTGGCTGTGTGCTGCCTGCCTTAGACAGCAAAACAAGAAGATTGCATGGCATTATGAAAAAAAGAAAAAAGACTGGAGAAACACTGGGGAAAATCCCCACCCTCTCTTTGGTCTTTCGTTTAGCAAATCTACTCTCTTTACTTATTTTTGCACTTCACCTGGTCTCTCCCCAAAATAGAGAGGAATATTCTACCAAGAGGTCCAAATATTTACTATATGGTTGCATGGCCTTGTTCATGGCTATGTGTGGAGTCCAAGGAATTACTAGCAGTTTAAAAATACACCTTTCTCTTTTCCATTGGGCCAGCCAGACTCCCCCACCCCACCCCCATATGGTGTATCACATCGTGCGATCCACTTGCCTGCAGGGAATGCATGCATGCATGGTAAGAGAATCCTAGGAAGACAAAGCATGTTATCGCCTGGATGAGTGTGTTATGTCTCAGCTTAATGTGTGTATGTGTGTGTGTTACACCACACCCTGGGATAAGAGTATCAGGACACACTTTGTCTTCCATCCACACCCAGCTCCTGATGGGTTTTAGGAGATCAAGGGCTCTGAACACTGGTGTGTGTGTGTGTGTGTGCCTTACGTCCTAACCACGTTGACTTTATCAGAGCTTTGATGGCTAAGGGCTCTATCTGAGCTTGGAAGAGTGTTTCTTCAAGCACACTCTGTTATCAACTAGCCGAGAGAGACTGCATGCTGCCCTGCAGGGATGCTGTGGTCCTTAATGTCCCAGAATCTTCGTCTCCATCTTCCAGACGCGTCACTCCGCTATGTCTAAATTGTGCTTAACTAATCCCCAGATCCCTTTCTGCAGCACCCCCGTCTACACTATTTTGTTTCCGGCATGTGCTTATTTTGGAACTAATTGCTGTTGTTTGATAGTTGTGCTTGACATACAGTTTTATAAGTTCAGCTTTACCATTAGATGTGGTTTGGGGTAGTTGGATGGTGTCACATTCTTCTCCTGTGTGTCTGTGTGTGTATGCTAATCTGTTCATGATGTGTACTATCCCAAGGGTTTGGTTGACTTGTTTGTTTTGTGGTTAGTTGCTTATGTTCAAAGTGAAATCCAGAGCATTCCAGGCATTGTGTAGCATTCGTAATGATAGCCAGAAGGAAAGAGTGGGTGAGAGAGGAATATTGTGAATGAGAGCTCTCCCATCATTTTACATGTGATGTGACGAAAAGATTAGCTTAACTATTATTGTGCATTTTGTTTAATTGTGTTGATTTGCAGTACATTTTATACTCTGAATGACATGACGCAACATAAAACCTTCTTAGTCTTTATGACCAGGCCCTGCTTTGATACCTAATCCTTAAGCAATTGAAAGTCTTTGACAAAGAAAGGGCATTTTATCCCACCACAAGTAAAGGTTTCTCTTCATAACTGGATGCTCTCAAAGAGTTTAGTTCTTGTTTTGTCAGTTTTATGACCTGGCACTACTGAGTCACTCTATGACAAATTCTCCACATGCTGCAGTTCTTTGGCCCGAGAACGTCCTGTTCATTTTCCATGAGAATGTGTTCGAATGCTTTATTTATGGGTTTGTTTTTAATTCCTGTATGGATACTACTGTTTGTTTTAGCGAAAGGAATGGCGAGTATCCGCAAGTCAGCAGTTAAAATAACTCCGAGGTTTAGGTTAGAATATCCCTCGGTTTTCCCTGGCTGCAAACAGAACAGGGCGGATTGTACGAGCAACAACATACAATAAAGCATCGGTCAAACTTGTGGGTTATAAACTTGAGATATTTGGTGTTTATGAGAAATCACATGCTCACTAATGGAAGTAGGTGCATAGAACCATTTAAAGCAATAAAAACTGTTCACATAAGACTTTGATCAAATCCAATAAATGCTGGAAATGCCTGGAATAAATGATGTTCTCGGTTGTTCAGTGTAAATAAAAAAAAAAAAGTGTTTCATATTGAACAGTGGTCTATCGCTGGCCTTTTAGAGAGACCCATTTTCTTTCCTTTAAAAAGTCTGGTGACTTTTATTTGGAAGAAAAGTAAGCAGGCAGTCGAAGAAAGCGAGACTGGATTGAGTTTCTTCTCCATTTGCTGAGTCAGGATGCAGTAATACTGTATGTGTTTGGCCGTTTCATGCTTTAACATGACTGGATAATAGCTTTGTGCCTATTAATCTAATCTGTCTGCGACACACTGAGTGAGGGTTAGTGTCTAGAACACATGCCCACACATATGCGCAGTCACATTTAGCTTTTTATCACCATTTTGCTGTGAGCTGTGAGTGGGGGATTAACAGACCAGATTAGCTGATGTGTGAGCCGTTTTCAGTATGCAAAATGATCTTGTATTTTGTTAGGTTGAGGTAAAACTTGTGAAATCTATGCAGCTACTGTATATGCTATATGTGGATAAAAATGAACAAAAAAGGTTTTATTTTTAGCTTATGGGTCACTGTCTGGCTAGCGGTGAGCAGCGATCTCCACCCATCCTGACCTGACCGGAGAACTAGAAGCAGTGAGGAAACTCCATTTCTAAACATCCGTAGGGAGGGATCCTTTCCTTCTGGTACACATACAATAGCAGCAATGTGAACGGCAAATCGTTCAGGAAGACAAAACTGACCTCGTCCGCACCTTAGCTAGCAATCTTAATGTTCCCGTGCTATTGTTTGTTTTGTCTGACACTTTGGTCTTCACTCTTTGTCTGATATAGTGTGGGTGTGACGGGAGTTAGTTAACAGTTCACCTCCATGGGAAAGGGAAATTGGCACAAGGGAAATTGTTCTTTTTTATGCCACTGATAGATGTGCAGCCTCTGGATGGTGAATGCAGGAAATGAACGGTGTTTACATTTGCCCCTCTGTGAGATCTGTCTTCAGGGGCCTTTTACTGCCTGCTGCGTCATCCAGTTACTGACCCCTACCTGCCACTTCCCCATTAACTCTGGCTCTCATCTGACTGCTGGTGTTTTCTTGATCCAGAGGGCCTTCCTATTCCCAGAAAATGCATTCTTTCTCAAGGTTTTTGGGTCAAGGAGACTAGAAATGATGAAGAACATTCAGGTAGATGTCTACGAAGCTACACTGACACATCAATGGTTGAAAAAGTTTGTACATGTGCTACAAGCCTCCTTAGCGAAGAAGATTCATTTGGTATTTTGGAAAGAGTTTGTAGTATAGTGTAGTATTTGTTAAATCTGAGTATGTGTGGGTTGCTTCCTCTTCTGTTTGTACAGCTGTGTGAGAGAATTATTTATTAGAAAGTCACATGATTGCTGTCCTTCCTCTGCCGGCTTGAGGCTTTCTAATTTCAAACTGACACATGCTGTATAAAAAAAATCTACTAACATTAAAATACAGCCCTGTTTTAATGTAAAGGCTTCTCTCTTCTGTCTCTTCCTCCAGTTTTACCTGCAGTCTCGGTTTACGTGGCGTGGAGCTCGTCTCCTGAGGCCGCTGGTCCAGTTCACACTTCTGATGATGGCCTTCTACACCGGTCTGTCTCGTGTCTCAGACCATAAGCACCATCCCACTGACGTGCTCGCTGGCTTTGTACAAGGAGCGCTAGTGAGCTACTGCATAGTAAGTACATCTTGCCTTTCATCCCTTTCCACATCCCATCATTTTCTTCTCATATACACTATACTCTGATAGGCTGCTTTAATCTGTTATGTTTATCATCATCACTTAACAATGCACCATTGACTGGTTGATTCTTGTAAAAAATATTTTAAATAAGATTAAATCACATCCGGGGCGCACGGTGGCTTAGTGGTTAGCACGTTCGCCTCACACCTCCAGGGTCCGGGGTTCAATTCCCGCCGGGGCCG
>JAOUWY010000052.1:4639634-4650417 GCA_025728095.1 Prietella phreatophila | reverse complement strand
AACCGGAGTACTCTGAGAAAACCCCCACAGCACGGGGAGAACATGCAAACTCCGCACACGCATGCCAGGAATTGAACCCCGGACCCTGGAGGTGTGAGGCGAACATGCTAACCACTAAGTCACCATGCGCCCACGCAAATTAATAAAACAACAACAAAAACAACAACAACCATAAGTTAATTAAAAATATATATACTCTGAAAAATAAAAACATTATCTAGGCGAATTCTTGTCTTTTTTGTCAGTAATAGGATTAACATTAACTGGTGTGCACTGCAGTGTTCATTGCCATATAAAGGTTGGACTTGATACTGGAATGTGTAGGCTTTAAAGATCTGAAGCACTTCTTCTGGAAACTCTTGTCTAGTCTCTGTGTTTCTAAGATCTATCAGATCTGATATACTGACTTCTTTGTGTCTCACATACTGTACCTAAGCCAGAGAGTCCACTAGAGCCATATTAAGAGCTAATGCATGTGCTGCACTGTTGAGGTAGCGTGTTTGATCTCCAGCCAAGACTCCTGGCTCCCTGGTTCTTTGAATTGCTTCTGTGTTTGTTGATGTATCCCTATACCTTTATTCTTACTGTATAATTATTCTTCTCAGTGGAACATTTAGAGTTTTGATTAGAGATAAGAAAAGACCTTTATATGGATATAATGTAAAACTTGTTCTTTCAGATGATAAATTAGTTTAGTCAGTGTTGAGGAATGAACAGAATGGAATCTTACATCTGTTTTGCAGGGTTTTTAGTAAAGGTTATGAGATATGGAGTCATCAGTTCAACGGTTATGAGTAAGTTCTCTCTTGGGAAACCTGGTGTTTCTTGCGGCTAAGAAGGATTCAACACTTCTTTATGCTGAGTTAGTGGTCGGCTCAAGGGGGTTCAAGTCGCACTACATAATGTCTGTTGCACATGCTGACTTGGAGAGCACTTGTCAGATTTTCCAGTAATGAGAGAGAATGCTCAGAATCTGGAACTAATGCTGACTGGAGGGAAGTGTGGATGTAGACACTGGTGGACACCTATCTCCTGTCTCATGCACTCTCAGTTGTGGGAGGATGATCTGGAAAACATTAACTCCACTGAAGATGCTCTTTCTCACTTGCTCTCATGCTCTCATTGTCTCTGAACACAAGATGTCATGTCTCAACCCTATATTTTATCTTTAGACAAGATGAATGATGTGCTTATGCTGTTCTGCTCATAAATGTACCATAATGGGGTGATTGTGTGTGTATGGTGTGAGTTAGTGTTGAATACTGAATGATTCCAGAATTGCAATGTTTCAACAAGTAACAACAGCATTAACAACAATAATACTGTATACAATACCATATACAACAAATGAATAATCCAAGGCCCAGTTATCAACATGTAGGAACATACTTTAAAAAAAAAATTATACTTTGAAGTGATTGAATTCAGGAAAAAAAAAAACACAACTCAAATTCTTCTCAAATTCAAAATTCATTTCTACCTGAGCTTCAGATCCTGTATCTCTTGTCCATCAGTCTGCTCTCTCACTCCCTTTCACTCTAGTATAAACACAGATAGCTTGAGGCTGCTGTTGCATTCCACAACTACGTCTGCTTCTTGTCTGCCTTGTTCTATGCCTCCCTTGCTTTTAAACCTATGCATAAACGATTATCTGGGTTCATCAACAAGTAGACGCTCTGTAAGATTAACACTTGTGGCTTTCCTTTAAGACTTAGTCTACCAATATAGCCACCTCTATGAACAGGAACAGGTGGCTTTTGAAACTGAATGCCAGTTGTTCATTGTTGTAAATAAGCATACTTTATATGGAACTTGAGTCATGTTGGATTATATAACCTATAACCTCTTATACAAAAAGCAAACCTATATGACATCACATTATTTATAAGTCAATGGTGATCTAACCAACTCTGGATATGACTGGAGTCACCGTTATTCCTGCCATGTGAATGCGTTTTTCTTTTGCTATCTTAGTGATCTTGTTTAAGTCCAATGGTGCTGCTGGGCCTTCAGCTGTAAGCTTGATATCCAGATCTGCCACCAGTTTGAAGGCTGGATGAATCATGGCAGTTTATTGATCCCTATGAGCACATATACCTTCTGTCTTTCTTCCTTTCTATTTTTCCATCTGATGTCAAACCTGCTGTCATTTTGGTATGGCTCCCCATCCAGATGAATCACACACACAAGCATTTTCATGTTATAAAATGATATAATTGATATAATTTACAGTGACAGGGTGTATAAGTGAAAAGAAATAACTAAGGACATTTGTGCTGCAGTCTAGATTAATCAGTGACGATGCTTTTATGCGGTCTTAATCAAAAACGTCTGCTATATTGTTAAATTTAGAGAGAGAGAAGGGGGGAGCATTGTTGCATTTAAAGCATTGTCATCCTATTTCTGAAACATGACTTAAAACATTTGCAGAGAGTGAAGTCACTGTTTCATTGCTCTGCATGTGACAGTTTGCACATGCTTGTGCGTGTATGAGAACCAGAATGTGGTGAAAGCTTGATTTACACAGCTGTTTAGTACCAGGCCCCAAAGTTACTCGGAAAATACTCAATCATTTTTCATCCCTTCCAGAGGGTCATGAATTGCTAGTGAAATAATCCAGGTTCAGATTCCGTCTGTGATTTATTCCAGTGCTGTGATTCACAAGCCCTCTCTTAATTGGTGGCTGGTATAAACTAGGACTAGTGGTGTTGACTCTGGCTGTCTTTCAAAGATATTTAACCCTCCTATTATATTATAGGTCAATTTGACCCATTTCCACATTGAGATGTCTGAAATACTGGTTAATCTCTTTCCATGACTTTCCTCACTTAGGGTCATGAACTTATATAAAAATATTTCTTCTTAGGACTTATCTCAGACAAGCCATAATAAAGGTTTAATGTTTTCAGCTGTTCTTTGCTGTTTTTGTGTGTATTTAAACTGTGGAAGTCATTTTGACCCATAACATAATGAATGTAACTCTCCCCCCAACATCATAGAAGGGCTGAAGTCATAAATGTGAGGTTTAATTTTTGGCATCCTCATCAGATTTTTTGCTGTTAACAAATGTTTTAAAGCACATTATATGGTACTTTTGTGGAACCAGGTGCAACAGCACAACCAATGATAGTAAAAAAAGTGATAGTCTTATTACAGAAAAAGAAATGGAAAGAGAAAGAAATTTGGGCAACAGGCAGTTCATAATGTCTGTTGGGATTTTTTTGTCCTTTCTGTTTCTGTATTTTGCCTGTGTTTGACCGTAAAATATATTTGTTTCACTCTGAATCTGTTTATTACGATTACTCTCAGTTCAGAGTTAAAACAAGATATAGCCGCATGGTGCAAGATGCCCCAGATGCCCACAAGATTATGGCAAAATGCAATTCATTTTGACAGAACCTTGTCAGACAGACTGTAAAATGCCAGGAGTGTAATGAATAATTTTTAGGTGATTGCTTACAGTAGACTTTACTATAGTCACTCCTTCATTAGTCAATGAACAACAATACACAACAATCCCTCATCAACCTTTGAAAATCTAGTTCTAATTCTTGATTGACCAAATCCTGATGATGCCATAGACATTCATGGCTGCCAAGGGAGTAAAATTGGCCATGCTCTCTGGATATCCTTTTTTCCCCTGTCAATCACAGTGGTTCAAATCACTAGCTGCTGTGAGCTCATGTATATGAAAGAGGGTAGATAGCATTTTCCTCCAGGTGTGTTATGATGCCCAGCATCATAGCAGCTTGGAAAGATGCATGCCTTGGAGGAAAGAAATGTTAGCCTTCGCCCTCCCTGGTTGGTAGCTGCTGTATGATGGGGAGAGCTGAATCGTGGGTGTGTGCCCTGCGCTATAATATAGCATCCAAATCTTATTGTAATTGCTGATGATCGCATTCATTATATAAATCTATAAAAGAAGATCCAGAACAAAGACCAAAAGTGCTTGGCAGTACCCCATACTGTAGAATGTGCAGAGACAATATAATATGACCCAATTTTTTAAAAGTAATAAAGTTAAAAGAAAAGCTACAACAAATATACACACCTCTTGTTTACAACAATGGAAAATTTTCATAAAATTTGGCTCATACAGATACTTTGTAGAATTGCAATAGTGCCTGCTAGGAAAACAAGCCCCATACTGTATGTCGGAGATTTAAGAGAGTCCATTCTGTCTCAACTAAGCCAGTGGCCAAGTCCAAATGTACAGACAACTCCCACATATACAAATACAATGTTGCTGTGAAACTCAAGAAATACACTGAGAGCATACAGGAAATCCCAGATTTCAGCAATGCCCACTGGCCACATTTGTTTCTAATCATCCTGTTTCTTTGATGAGTCATCATAGAAAACATGTTTCCAGAAAATACAAGTACTGTCACCTTTTACAGCAAGCAACACTCACTCACAGTGTTTGCTGCTACTATTTGCACCTTTTAAAAATTCTGTAAGTAGACAAGATTAATGCTTCAAGATGCTTTCTCTGTCTGCCTGCATGGGTCTAGTTGTTTCTGTTTCACTCTGACATGGAGAGTGGCATGTA
This sequence comes from Prietella phreatophila, assembly GCA_025728095.1. Lineage (NCBI taxonomy): Eukaryota > Metazoa > Chordata > Actinopteri > Siluriformes > Ictaluridae > Prietella > Prietella phreatophila. The sequence continues at coordinate 4,645,865 of JAOUWY010000052.1, read as the reverse complement.
GGCAAACAACAAATATGCCAGTCCTCACAGTGCTGAGACTCTTGTGCGACCCTTGAGGTCAAGGGTCACAGCAAAGGTCGAAATGTCACCAGGTTGTGATAGATTGTTGTGGAAGATGAAAGGCAGACAGTGCTCGCCGTTGTCTTCGTGGCTGTTATATATTAAGTGGACAAAACCAGGAATCTTTCTGTCTCCACATGTTTTGTGTTTTTCATCTTTCAGCTTTGTGGACCAGATGTGCATTAATGGCACTGAGGTGAAGAAACTAAATGTTGTAATACACTGGGGAGTTTGAGATTATGAATCACATTAATAATGGCTCCCATCTTATTGTGTATGTAAGGTTCTGACGTTAAAAGATCTCCGATGTCTCACTTGTTCTTATGAATACTGCGAATTGTTCCAACAGCATTAAGAAACATATAATATGTGTATTAATTTTCCATCTACAGATTCCTGGTATCAGATGACAACATTTCCCCAAAATATTAACAGATGTCCAATTTTGCTCTGCCGAACACTCACATAAGGTAAAGCCGCCCTGCTAACTCTATCTGGGTCCTACAAACGCTTTAAAAGGATGGGATTGAGGTGACACTAATATATACTATACAACCAAAGGTTTGTGGACACCTGACCATAGCACTCATGTATTTTTGGAACAGACCATTCCAGATTTAGTCCCCCTTTGCTGTTATATTCCATGTGCTGTTATATGTTTCCATGTTCTGGGAGGGCCTTTCATTAAATTTGGGGGCATGGCTGTGAGGATTTGTCCATTCAGCCACAAGAGAATAGTGAGATAGTAAGTATCAGGTGCTGATGTCGGGTTAGGAGGCCTGGGGTGCAGTCAGCATTCCATTTCATCCAACTCAGAGGTGATCAGTAGGTCAGCTCTTTGTATAGACCACTTGAGTTCTTCCACACTAATATTGGCAAACCATGTCTTCCTGGAGCTTGGTTTGTACCCAGGGGCATTGTCATGCTGGAACAGGTTTGGGCCTCTTAGTTCCAGTGATGAAAAATTGTAATGATACAATTGTGTCCTTCAAAATTTGTGGCAATTCTTTGGGGAAAGCCCACATATAAGTGTTATGGTCAGGTGTCCACAAACCTGTGGCCATATAGTGTATACTTGGCCCTGTTTTGGTTTTGTGTACTGTAAAAAAAAATTTGGGATAGCAAGAAGTTAAAAAAGTTTGCTACACCCAAACATATGGCCTCTTTATAATGTTGGAAGACTATTAGTGAGTATTAGACATCAATCCTGATATTACATTTCCTTTATTTAAATGTGTTTTTATCACTAACTTAGAAGGGTCTGAATGTAATCAGACACTGTTTCAGTCTGCAGAGCAGTATTGGGTATTTTGGCCTTTTCAATTACACCCTCAAATGGACTCCAAGCTGTACCCTAATTGGATACTTGAGCACTATGGGCTAAAATTTTAGAAGCAGACCTAAAATTATACTCATTATTTTATTCAGCAAAGCCAACTAGCAAAAAATGGTTCAGCCAAAATTCATGAAAATTCATGTATAACTCACTGATGCTTAATTTCATCCTGAAATTTCCATTCAACGTTTTAGGTTTTAATGCAAACCTAGACCCAAATTTCACTTTCAGCTTCTCCTGAAAGCTTGAAACTAAATAAACCATGTCAATTAGGAGTTTCTAAAAAACTGTACTTAAAATCTCTCTCTCTCTCTCTCTGTCTCTGTCTCTCTCTCTCTCTCTCTCTCTCTCTCTCTCTCTCGGTTGGCTGATGCGTGTCAGGATTCTGAGGCAGAAAAACATTTAATAAGTGAAAAACATAGAAACAAACATGAACAATAGCTTGTTAAACATGAACAAAATACATGAACCACAATGTGACAGTAACAATTGCTAGACAAAGAGTGTTATGAAACAAAACTTAAATACCTGTGCTCATCAGGTGCATGTGATTATTGTGCTCATCAGGTGCGGGTGATTATTGTGAAGTACCAAGGCTGATGGGAAATGTAGTTCTGCAACACTTTCTGACCTGACAATGAGTTACAGTTAGGAACTGTTTTCAACAAAGCTTAAATTGTATAATTTTGAATGGGTTGGCACCCTGTCCACGGTGTCCCCGTCTTGTCCCTGAGTCTCCTGGGTTTGGCTCCAGGCTTTTTTTTGGCTCAACTCTTTGTACTACAAGTGGTACAGAAAATGGATGGATGGATGAACGGGAACACATCACCAACTATGATTTAGATGAAAAAAATGGTGATGTTGGGTTTTTTTAATATGCAGGTGTTTTTATTATATGTCTGCTGTTTTAATTAATTTGATATTTTAACAAATTTAAAACAGTAATGTGAAAACAGCATTTGTGTGAGCCATATATAAATATCCTGCTGTATTTATCCTGTATCCTGTGTGGTATCTGTAGCACTGGGAATTACTTTGTACAGTGTGGCTTCTGTAAATATTATCTGTGACACACATTTAGCTGTATTAAATAATTCTTTGTGTTGGTGCCAGATCATAGCTTTGACCCACCACTGAGCCAGGTAAACATGTAGCATGCCTGGTACTTGTTCAGCCCTCACAGTGGCCCATGAGTTGGAATCAATGGATCAGGAAGCAGCTAGAGAGTCGGCACTGACAGAGTGATTTAATGCAGGAAAGGGCAGGCAGGTGAGGAGGCTAAGGGTCATTGAGAAACAGGCATGGTGGATTCATGGAGTTTGGATTTAGTCAGAGTGGTGTTAAGGTAAAATCAATCAATATACAATAACAATTCTGAAAAGGTTTGGACAGTATGGAAAATGTTAATAAAAACAAAGAGTAGTGATTTGTAAATGTACTTTGACTTGTGTTTAAACAAAACATGCATAACGACAAGTTATTTGATGTTTTATCTAATCAACTGCATAGTTTTTTAAAGGTAAACATTTATTTTGAAATTGATGCATGCAACACATTCCTAAATAGTATTGACAGGGGCGATTTAGCACTAATAGCGATGTGACAAGTTGAAATAAGGAGGTGATGTGAAACAGGTGAGGCAATCGTCTAATCATAGTATATAAGGAGTCTCCAAAAAAAAAAGCCTAGTCCTTCAAGAGCAAGGATGTGTCGAAGCTCGCCAATCTGCCAACAGATAATAATCCAACACTTTGAGAACAACATTTGCCAAAGTAGGATTTTGGGCATAATATTATTAAAAGATTCAAGGAGTTAGGTCAAATCTCGGTGTGTAAAGGGCAAGGCCAAAAACCACTTCTGAATGTGCATGATGTCCGATTCCTCAGACGTCACCTCTTAAAAACTATCATGAGTCTATCATGGATATCCTGACATGGGCTTGGGAACACTTTGGTAAACCTTTATCAGTCAACACCATTCGCCGCTGCGTCCATATATATAAGGCACATATATATCACCACTGTCCAGAAGCGCCACCAACTTCTCTGGGCTAGGTCTCAGCTGAGCTGGACAGTAGCACAGTCTGATTGAGAATGTGTGGAGCATTATGAAGCACAAAATAAATCAATGAAGGTCCCGTACAGTTGCACAGCTGAAGAAATGCATAATGGATGAATGGGGGAAATTTCCTCTTGCTAAACTTAACCAACTTGTGTCTTCAGTGCCCAAACACTTAATAAGTGTTATTAAAAGAAAATGTGATGTTACACAGTGGTAAACAGTTGACTGTCCCAATTTTTTTGGAGTGTGTTGCAGTCATCATATTTGAAATTAATGTACTGTATATTTTCAAAAATATAGCACAGGGTGAATTGAATTTTCGGGTGGCTATTTTTGTTTTGTTTTTTTGTATTTTCCATACTGTCCTGAAGTTTTTGAAATTGGGGTTGTATCCGTGCTTATCAGAATTATGTGGCATTTACTTATGTTGTAAATCTGTCCTTAAACAAGATATTTAAGACTGGATTGGTATAACAATTAGCTTGCAGAATTAGCATTTTCTTTTTACAGCTGAGGTTCAGTTAACTTGAATTAAAACAACTTTAATAAAATGAGTAAATCCAAATTTGTAATTGAGGTTTGTGTTGAACCCCAAAAATGACTCACCAGTTTGGCAAATATGGTGTAGCTATTTGGAAAAACAAACACAGCATTGTTTGTTTCCTGTCAGAGTTTAGTACATAAACAGCTTTGGAAAACAACCCTAGTAGAGTAAAATTTCATGGACCCAGTTAACCAGCTGCGCTCCTATATGAGTATAGGTTCACTGACAACCATTTCTACTCATCCAGGTGGTGTTTACCCCACACTTGGCCTCAACGTTTTCACAGGGTCGTTTACAACAGTAATTTGCTTTCTACCTGCTACGGAAAAAATGTGCTCTGCCTCATCTGAAAGTCTGCATTTCCTATCCCTGTTTTTTTTTTTCAGACTTAAAGGTGTTTAAATGTGGTGGTCAAGACTTTATTGAAAACCCCAGATGTTGCAGATGTTTCTACTCAAGAAAAATGTGCTATCCTAGAAAGTGTGAACTACATACAGTTGACAATCAGCTGCTTAACCCAACTCTGAATATGAGCAACTTTTTCCATGTAAATGTTGATGTAATATTCAGAATTTGTTGCCAACTCTGAATCCAACTCCTAAACCAATAAAATATGTTTTACCTGCATTGTCTTGTGATTTTTAGGGAGATGGCCAGTGTTTGAGATTATATCAGTATAAGCAGTATTGTACTCCATCTCAATTGGGTCTTCAACGTATGCAAGTTCTGAGTATCATTTAATATTCTACTGACTTGAAGCCAGTACTACATTTCCTACTATGAAAAAAAATAACCATTGTGTACAGCCCAAATATTTTAAGCCCCAAAAACAAAAACTCAAAATGACTGGATTTGGAGGCTTCCCTTTGTTAATTGGTTTCAGTAACTCCTGAGTGTTGTTCGTGTGGAGTCATGTGAGGCTGCATTCCATAGACCTGTTTGTGTGTGTCTGAGAGCTTGTGTTTTAAGTATATGAGGCCATAGAGGCTAGACAGCAACAGTTGGTCCTTAATGAGTCCATTTGCTTGACTCCTTCAGCTCAGAACTCTTGACCTCTAATAAGAAAGATCTACACTACATCATCCCTAATGGCTCTCAGTCTCAGAGAGTACACCCCAACTCTCAGCTATGTAAACTAGGACTACTTAGTCTGCCTCAAGAGTCAGACCACACAAAGAACTCTTAACACTGTTCAGATACGAATATCATAGTGGAGTATGGTAAGGGCAATGGGAGTGGATGTGTGAGGAAGGAATGTAGCACAAAGTATTGACTAAAAGTGTGCCAATAATTGTTGCACATCGATATTTAACAAAGATTTTTTTTTATAAACCTGTGTTATGTTTGCACTTGTTTGATATTCCTGAGAATAGAGTATTTTTGTGATTTCTTTGAATAAAATATCAAAAGGTTAAGCAATAAAGACATTTTTTCACAGCTTTTCTTTGCTCATATTTACCAAGGGTGCCAATATTAGTGGAGAGCACTGTATTTACCATTAGCTAGAATTTAACTTGCTGCCCAGTAAATATATTTAAGCTACTGGTATCAGTGCTAGTCTAACCCAACATTAGAGGGAAAAACAAACAAACAAACAAAAAAACAAAAACAAGCAGATGAAATTAGTTTAACAAAGCCAGTTAATGTTAGCAGATTAGCAAAGCCTACTTCAACATGCCTTTTAAAATTAGGTGGAGGTCATGCCTTGTAATGGAGGCAAAGGAGAAACCTCATTTTATATAAGTCTTTGCTTACTCCAGCATTTTGAAATGTTTTACTAAGGTAGGGCCAAATATTCTCATCCTCAAGTTCTGAGTCTTGTGGCTTGTACATATTCAAACATACAATAATTACTTTAGCTGAGAATGTAACGGCATGAGAATGTCACCTTTCTTTCTACATTTATAAACTTGATGCTAAACTGAATGATTGGAGGTCAAACTGAGCCCATCTGATTGATATACTGTGCAATCATTGTCTTAGTAATTTATAATCACTCCTCTCCACTACGAGCTGGTGTATGGTGGGCGTTCTGGCGCACTATGGCTGCCGTCACATTATCCAGGTGGATGCTACACACTAGTGGTGGTTGATGAGATTCCCTCCCCATACTATGTAAAGCGCTTTGAGCGTCTAGAAAAAAAAGCACTATATCATCCATCCATCCATCTTCTACCACTTATTCCTTCTTCAGGGTCACGGGGAACCTGGAGCCTATCCCAGGAAGCAT
>JAOUWY010000052.1:4583273-4593392 GCA_025728095.1 Prietella phreatophila | reverse complement strand
TGCAGGTGGTCACGTGACAGGTAGTGCGGTGCAGTGGCAGATGGGAAGTGGAGTCCAAAGTCTCTAGAACCGTGACAGAAAGAGTGTTGATTTCTTCTGTTTTTGTACAAAATTGTTTTAGAAATTGAAAGAAAATCTAAGATAAAACAATGGCAACCTGATTAAACATGAAATACAGTTTTTAAATGATAATTTTGTTTATTAAAATAGCTCTGTGCATATGGACCTAGTCTACTGAGTAAAAACATTTTTACACATTGTGTATCTGTGTCTGAATCTCATTAAAAGGATTTCTGAAATGGCATGCAGACATGTTTAACTTTGAAAGCTACTAATTAGTTATGAAGTCATGTTTCTATGTTTTATTATTTTCTCTATTTTTGAACAGACAGAAAGATTCAAAAGATAAAAGGTTTTGGCAACATGTGCCAAAATACAAAATTCTATGCCAAATCTTAAGAGCCTCAGGGAATGAAGGCTTTCATTCCTGAGCGACTACTACTGAGTGACAACATCTGTCCTGGTAGAGTGATACGAGAGAGCAACCAGGAGGACATGAATGTATTGCCATGGCTGCAGTTATGCTGCTGGTTTATGAGCATGTTCCAGTTTCCAGTCAAATGGGAGAGATTATTCAGAGAAAATGATCCACCATGGAACTCTTAGCAACAGCAGGGGAACCTTCTGTCTAATAAATTATCATTTATCTTATCTTGTTATTTTTGTGTTGTGTGGAAGGGCTCACACAGCAAGGAAGCAAGCCATTACCTTTTGAATTTGTAGCTGATTGTCCTGATTGTCATGTCCTAACATGGAAATTAAATTATGCAGTTGTTGCCTCATTTGCAAGAGCATTTCAGCTCATTTTTATCAGAACATAAGCTGAACACCAAATGTTCCAGGTTGTTTGTGTACCTAATCATTACCAAAGTAATGAGCACGAGACTTACAACTAGGCATAGGAATTGGTTCTGTGCTACAGTTCTGCTAAATACTGTATAATTTATAATAATAAAAATCATTATCAGGATTAACCTCAGTGTGCGGCATGTATTCAATACACATTTATGGGGATATATGGGCTAAATCCTTAGGCAATGTTTATAAACAGCACACATCATATAACCTATTTCAGTGCACAGGAAAAAGCTTCAGCTTGAGACTTGAAGAATAGTTATGGGTTCGTTGTTCAATAGTTAAGGAATTCCAATTCTGTTTTTAATTCCTGTCTAGTGGAACATGCACGATTGTTGTGCATGCAGCATTTTACTCTTTTGTCATGGAGAAATAGAAGCAGGACCCTCAATATAGTAAGGAGGGGTGCCTTTTGCACCCATGTTAAGTTTGCCCTTTCATTTCAGCTGTGTGTCGTCCCCGAATCCTTTGTAAAAAAAAAAAGCCAGGACACGTTCAAAAGGTGACAAAAGATTCACTCTCAAAGGAGGGGTGTGTGTGTATGTGTGTGTGTGTGTGTGTGTGTGTGTGTGTGTGTGTGTGTGTGTGTGTGTGCATTAGTGTGTGGGGTGGTCTATTGGTTTGATTTGCATTGTGTGCTTTCTCCAACACAAAAGATCAGATACAGGATAACCTCAACAGACCCTCATTGCTCTTTCACTCATGAGGCTTCAATTACCGCATGTCAGTAGCCAGCCAATGGAGGGCCTCAGCTAAGGCTCGCCCATTCACCTCCATTCCTCACACTTTGGTTCTCAGAGAGCCTTGCGAAACACCACTGACTCTCCTGCCTGCAGGCAGTGATGCAAGGCAGAGCTTGGGAAAGCTAAAACCCAGCCACAATGGCCTGCTAATTGAAACATCTTGCACCAATCGGTGAAGATGACAACCCAGCGGAAGTTCTTAGGGGTTGGGGTTCTTAGTGAATATCTGTCCAGTTCACAGGATTGGCTTTGGCTGCAAGTTCCAGCTGCTCTGATGAGCTTAGAGGAAAATGCATGTTTGTCAACTCCAAAACCTGGTCTTGATTTCCATGCAGTGTCATCACAAGATGGGAATACAGAGTTCTGGTTCTAACTTGTTTGATTTTAGTCACTACTGATCCAAAATCAATATAATAGAACATCGGCACTGCCAGCCTGCTCCAACATCAAAATCTCTCATTGACTGATTGCCTATCCAGAGTCAAGTCCACTTTATGATTTGTTGGAAGAATGGGACAATGGCTCCATAAAATCTGACAGAAGCAACAGATACATATTTTGGACCTTCAAGCACATGATTATGGTAGTCTGAGAAGATTATAGCTGGAGCAAAAAATATAGAAGCACCAAAATGAAGCACTTATCTTATTTTAATATGTGGGTGTATGGGGAAAAGGTTGGTTTTACAAAGACATGTAAGCACATGGCTGAAAACACACCGAAATATCCGCTCGCCCTGTAACCACTTACATTCTTTTGCTTTCAAATATAAACACTACCCTGGATATTCCTGTATAACTACAACAGTGGTATCTGGACAAGTGTTTAGCTTGCTAAGCTAAGATTAATTTTGGAAATGCATTCAAGATTTATAAACTAGAGCACCCAAAATCAGCCACTAACAGAAGATTAAAAGTTATCTTGTTTATTATTCTTTTTAATACATTTTTAAAATATCTTTTTTTATGTCACATCTGTGTAAAGTGATATTAATATTTGCAAAACCCTAAGATACCACTGCTTTATTGTCCACACTAAACACCTCCAAATCAGGCATCTGTTATCTCAGTGGACTGCTTTTTCACAGATTTTCAAGCATGAGCATCTATTCCATTGCTTTCTAAAACATACCCTATGTTCAATTTGTTTTTGATATGTAAATGTAATCCACTGTTAAATATCATAAACTAAAATATCAATAAACTTGTTCACACACTTATACATGTACCAAAACAAGGCCAGCCATGAACTATCCTTTTAGATGTTTTGCTGGACAACTGTAATTAGTATCTTTTCCAACTTGTGTAATATAAATCTACATAAATAAAGAGAGCTTCATCCAAGAGTGTTACACTGTGATGTAGTCTGAGCAGCCATTTAAAAATAAGGTGGCTGGCTTCACTTGTCTCAAACGAAGCACATGCTGGCCCTAACCTTTCCTGGTTGGTACTTGCTGCATGATAGAGGAGAACAAGTTAGTAGGTGAAACTGGCAAATGACCTAAATGATGCTAAATGTTTTCGAATGTCCTCATGTATAAATACAGAAACAAAATACTCCTATATCTATTATTTCTTCCCTATACTCATCACCATACCAGAACGTCATGTCCAATTCTCATTTCCTGATATTGAGAATTTGTTTTCCCTTATGTTAAGCATAATATGCCCCTTCCAGACCATGTGCACTGTACTGTATTTGCCCAGACTGACTTTTTCACCAGAATATTTCACATCTTCACCTCACTCTCTCTCTCTCTCACTGTTCCCTACAGAACTATTTTCCATTCCATTGTTATGACTGTTTTGAGTCACAGATCTATATATTGAATCCAGCTGTCCTTTAAGTGACCATATTCTGAGTTTCAACTGATGGACCAGGTGGCTGTCCTAATGCTCACATAGCTACCTGTTGTTTAAGGACCCTGTTTGGTGTATTTAGAGAAAACTGCATCTGATTCATGCTTCCAGATTCCAACAGACCCTAACTTTGCTGTATGGGCCCATGCTAATGGCTGTAGCAGAGGGATCTTTAGACTAAAAGCAGGGATGCCTTTCAGAGCACATGCACTTTTTGTTAGGGTAAAAGGTCTTAGGCCCTCCAGTTGCCAATTAAAAAACTACCATGGCTTCCCTTGGACCGGTTGACTGAAGATGGTTTTGGCTATACAGGCTCTACAGGTCAGCATGCTACTACAAGGCTGTTTCAAGGTGTTTCCTCCACGCCAGGAGCACAGGATTGAGTTTCACACACAGCAGGCCTGGATCTCAGCACTGACTCTGGAGGCCAAGAGTCAGCAGGGGGTTTGAGCTTGAAGGAGGGAGAAGACATTTCAGCCAATATCAATACCATGGTCAAGTATTGTAATCATAGCCTTTCTCTCTAAGCACGTACAGAACACAACATATCATTGTGATATGTAGTATCACTGTGAATGGATCTAAACATTTTTATCCTTTTTAGCCTCAGATTTAATGTTAGCTTGAAAAACAGCTGGGAATGTTTATTTGTACATCTGGGCATCTATATGTTGACAGCTTCATTGCATCTGCATTTTCTCTATTTTTCAGACATCTTAACTCAAGCATTGTTGTTAATATTTAATTATCAATGCATAGCACTATGTCGGACATTAAAAAATATATATATCTATTTTATTTACAAGATCTAGGGATAATATCTAATCACTTTTGATGATGGACCTTCCTGGCTGTGAGTGCACAAAATATGGGCCAATAAACATAGGCATAACACAAATGCCACACAATTCAGCATTGCTCAAAAAAAGATCTTTATTGTTGTAGCTTCAAAGATAAATATTGTTTTTAAGCCACAGGCATGCAACTCCCTGTTAACTTTAGCATTTGCAGAGGATTTTTGGTCAGTCCAAAGCTCTCCAGTGGGTTGTTTTTAACTGTCAGACAACAAATGCCTAGTAGTTAATCAAACCACATTTTTGATTTAAAGTTATAATTTTTTACTCCCAGAATAAACACTAGCTGACATAGTAGATAGAAGCTGACGCAGTACATATAAACGTGCACTTGCGCCATGCTTTGGAGAAGATCTCTCCTCACCTGTCTCTGTCCCCTGCAGTCATCCTTAGTGGAAGTTTAATCATACTTTTGGACAGTCTCTTTATAAAATCTGTAGCCTCCTAGTGCTGGCTGTAATGGCTGAATCTGTTTGCAAATCCTTTGGCCATTAAATGGAAATTTGGTGTGACTACATGGGAAGTTCTGTGCTGGGAGGCGTGACCAGTTCTGTTTTCATTCTTTAGGAGAGTTTAGGGGAGAGAGATGGAAAGACAGAAAAGAAAAACGATTAAAGAGGTTGAAAGTAGTTATGTATAGTGAGAATTTTAGAGTAAGTTTCAAACATAGTCATTTTTATTATGCATTGTAGAAGCAGTGTCCTTATAATTGAATGAATGAATGAATTGCTTAGTCAATTAGTTGTAAGCTCAGATGTATGTGATTAACAGAACTACAACCCAATAAAATCAACAAAATGTACAGTATGTTTATCATGCTTGTAAATGTTGTATAAAAACAGATCAATAAAAAAACAAGTTAATTTACATGTAACGAATTGTACTACAGTGCTTCCCAACACATGACAATTTAGCTCAGTTAGCTCCACATGCTGTGGAAATGAGGCACTAATGTAAACAGCCCAGCAGATGAAAAACTATTTAAACACAAAGAATGAAGCACAGTTCGGAAAAAGAAGACCTCAATATTGATAATGAACACTAATCCTGTGTTGTAAGGCTAAAAATGTCAAACAGACAAGTCAAGTAGAACAAAATAATGAACCAAATATGCCGTGTCTGTATATGTGGATAACACTCACTTCATGTGTGATTTTCATTTGTAGATTTATTGGCAAGTAGTTTAATGGTTTGACTGCAGTCCACTTATGAACAAAGACCCAAAAGATTCCATGGGATCAAATTAGGGCATGTTTTTAATGATGTTGGACAATGCAGATATTTAACATGTTTTGACTTCCTTTTCTGTTTTGATGTGTTTTAAAGCATTCTTTGCTAGGAGAAGATGGGGAGAAGTGACTAATGGTGTTTAGATTTGATCTTTTGGCCTCGCAACAGTCAGTGCCTTGATTTTTCTGTTTGTAAGTCAGCATGATCAAAGTGGCCAATTTGAAAACATTATTCATACAAAATCAGATATCCATGTGTCCTGGAACCAATGTAGTGAGGTAATCCAAATCAAGTCAGTCTTATTTATGTTGAAGGTCATGCAAGGTCATGCAACCAAACTTGCATCACAACATGGGGTTTCCTGGAAACATTTGTGTTTCCTCAGAAGGCACAGACCAGACACAATTAGTTTAACTACTAATAATCTTAGATAGTCTTTGAGATAACCTTTGTGCGTAGGATCAACTTGTGCGTGGATAAACACTACAGCATATGCTACCATAACTTAAAGAGTGTACATGGATCTACAACCCTTATTGTTTTGTGATGACATTTTAAATCATGACCAGATGGAAATATGGACAATGGGAAATTTTATGCATTGGCCACTGGGGGCAGTATTTATGAAGAGTGCTTGGACCCTGCAGACTGCCACCTGCAGCTTTATGTATGTATGTATGTATGTATGTATGTATGTATGTATGTATGTATGTATTATTAGCATTATTATTTGTAGTAGTAATATTGTTATTGTTGTTTCCTTTCTGCTTTTATTTCATGTTGAACTCATCTTTCAGTTAACTGTTGTAGGCAAGCCGTGTGGTGCATGGACCCCCCCTAACACACACACACATACACACACACCACCACCACAAAATAAAACAATCCATGAATATAATACAATGATTTGTGTGTAAAGTTTTCTCTGCATATTTATTAGCAAGAAATTTGCAGGTGATTATTTATTTATTTATTTATTTGTTTTTACCTAGGGTTGGATCAAGGAACTGCAGGAGTCATGTTGTGTAAAATGTTACTAAACCTGAAGATCAGGTTTTGTTTTGTGTCTGACTCAGGAGACATTTTAAATCATATACAGACTTGAACACAGAGGAGCACAGAGCGGAAAAACACAGGAAAACTAATGCTATTCTTGCTTCAGGTAAGTCAATGAAGATCATTTTTTTAAAAAAAGAATCCTCATTGTAACAGAGCTGGAAATATTGCTTTAACTAGGGATCTTAAAAATGTCAATTTGAACTGTCAACGCAGTCGAAGAACCAAAGATGTAGCAAATCATTTTCTATTAGGCAGCAGCTGCTATTACTTCCACATCTGACTCTCCTATCATACATCTTTTTTTAAAGAAAATCAACCAATTAAAAGGATTATGAAATTAGCTTCAAATGGACATGATTTTTTCTTGAAAGAGAAATAATGTGGTATTCAGAAACAGTGTATGCTTTAAATGTTGTAGTATACACAGATTTAACTGGAAGTACAATATTTTGGGCATTCCCTAATGATGATGTAATGCTGTATTCAAAATGTGCTGACTGGCTAAGGGCCATGAAAATGTTTTTATATAGGTGTGCAACAATGATTGGCACCCCTATGAATTCATAAGAGAAAAATATACTTAATTTTTGTACATCTGTGTGACTAGGAACTGGAAATTGTACAACTATGACTTTCTGTTTCACAGGGGTATAAATATGAGGTAACACATAGGCCATATTCACTTAGTCATTCACCACAATAGGAAAGACCGAGGGATATAGCTGGGATGTGCTGTGAAATGGCAAGTGATTATAAGAAAATAGCACAAGCATTGAAAATGCCCATTTCCACCATCAGGGCAATAATTAAGAAGTTCCAGTCAGCTAGAAATGCTATGAATCAACCTGGAATTGGTGTGTCTCAACACACGTAAAGAGAATGGTTCATGTGGCCAAAAAAATCTCCAAGGATCTCAGCTGTAGAATTGCAGTTTGAAGTTAGTTGCATCCAAACCTACAATCCAAAGTCACCTACATCACCACAAGTTGTTTGGAAGGGTTTCAAGAAAAAAAAAGCCTTTACTCTCATCCAAAAACAATGGTCAGAACCAAAAATGTATTATCAGATGAAACTTAAATAGAGCTTTTTGGTAATAAAAAAAAACACAGAAAGGTAGCCATATGGAAAAGTACCTCATGCCCATGGTTAAATATGGTGGTGTCTCCTTAATGTTTCTGCCAGAGGACCTGGACATTTTATTAGGATACATGGCATCATGGACACTTTCAAATATCAACAGATATTAAATGAAAACCTGACTGACTCTGCCAGAAAACTTAAAATGGGCCATGGTTGGATCTTCCAGCAGAACAATGATTCAAAACTTACATCAAAATCAGCAAAAGAAATGGTTTACTGATCACAAAATCAAGGTCCTGCCATGACCATCCCAGTCCCCTGAGTTGAAACCCATACAAAACCTGTCAGGTGAACTGAATAAGAGAGTCCACCAGCATGGACCTCGACATTTGAAAGCGAGAGAGATCTGAAGAAATGGTCTCAGATCTCTTTCCATGTATTTTCCAACCTCATCAGACATTATAGGAAAAGACTCAGAGCTGTTATCTTGTCAAAGGGAGGTAGCACAAAGTATTGACTAAAAGGGTGCCAATAATTGTTGCACACCTATATTTTTGATAAACCTGTGTTTTGTTTGCAGTTGTTTGAAATCCATGAGAGCAGAGTGTGTTTATAGATTGTTTATTTAAATGTCTTTTTCCTGTAGATTTTCTGTTGCATTTTTTGTGTCATGTGCATGTCAGAGGGCATTAAACAGGTAAGTAGATCCATTGTTCCATGAAATAAAAATGCTTGCTCATTTACTTACTGACTGAGGGACTTGACTTATTTGCTTGCTTATTGTGAGGTCCAAAAGTCTGATGTCACATTGAAAATTTGCGATTTCTTTAAGTTTTAGAATATTGAACAATCAGTCCCCCCTACACACACACAAAGAAAAAACATCTTGATTATTCAATATTCAAGATTTTGCACAATTTCTAAGTCACTATTTAAATTTAAGCAAACTTGTGATATTGACCATTATACATTATACAGTTAACACCATTATACAAAAGATCAGATTTTTCATGAGCCTTCCATTTAAGCATCTGTTAGATGACATGCTAATGGATTTGATCTAATATTTCAGGCTTTACACAAACTTATGGAGTCTGTGTCAGCTCAAGAGCATCACTGTCAGTAAAGCACAAAGATGACTGTTAGATTTCAACTCATCTCAGGAATCTCGGCTTTATGTCTCCAGATCTCCGTCATGCTTTCTTTAGCCTTTTCTACAATTCTACAATTATTTACTTCTATTAACTTTTAGTTCTGTGCTGCTATGAGCTAGAAAGTGTGGTTTTCCTCACCAAGTGTGGTGTTTCAGCTCGATCTGGGGAGCCCAAGTGAACACACATTGATACCTACATGCTCACATAGACATTCGGTTTATTCATTCAAAACAGAAGTATTTATACAGATTGATAAGAAGCCATGCGTGGACGGTTTCTACTGATCCAAGTGTCAGACAGATTTAACCAAAACACACAGCACATAGTCGTAATACAAAACGAGTCCTGTGTCATGTTGACATGAAAATACATAATATAATCAAGGATAGCAGTTGATCAGCTTATTCAAAGAGGTTATTAAATTAATTAAATGAGCACAAGGTAATGAAATGAATACATTCATCATAGGTATTTGATAGCAGTTCATAATACAAGAGGGTACATGATATAAGAGAATTTCCTTTCACGGACGAACCAAATACTAACAAATTCTGAAATCCATGTGAATATTTCTAAGATTATCCTTTTCACAAGCTGTTACTGATAATATGATTTTATTAAATTGAAAAAGAATGCCAAACAAACGCATTTTCACGAGTGTTCTTAGACTTCTGGATCACACTGTATTTAATTTTTCCTTCCTTCCTGCTATCTTCCCTTATTTACTCATGTTTGAATTTGCCAGATAAGTAAAGTAGTAAAGTACTGATTACATCTGACAATTTCTTAAGTATTAAAATTATGAATAAAATGAATAGTATTTCATATAGCATATGTGAGTTACAGTTGTAAAGCTTAGCCCCTTTTCTGCCATTTCTAGCATTTTTTATTGTACATTTAATTATTTAAAAAAAACATTTTTGATTGATCAAAATTAATTCTAAATTCTAAGATGTACAACAGATAATTATCCTCATCTTCTATTTTATTTCATTTATTCATATAATGTTTTATTGTAAGTATACTGTAGTACTGTAATCCTAATTCTTTCTCTCAGGAAATGCAAAGATGGGACAAAGATAACCGTATTATTTCCAATAAAAAAAAGGTAACCAGATTTTCTTTTTGAATTTAGTTCAAAGTAGTGTTCAGCTACTGTTGTATTTTAAACCTGAAGGCCCATTCACAGAAACAATATGGTTCATGTACATGTTTCATTTATATT
>JAOUWY010000052.1:4558329-4575158 GCA_025728095.1 Prietella phreatophila | reverse complement strand
TATGGCTGCCATTACATCAGCCAAGTGGATGCTAAACACTAGTGTGGTGCCGCCACCACCACCCCGCCGCCGCCACCACCACCACCATGTAAAGTGATTTGAGTGTGTAGAAAAGTGCGATATAAAATCGCTCAGGATTTTCATACACAGAATGGTAATAACATTCAATGAGAAGACGTTTGTTGATGAGAGAGGTCAGAGGAGAATGGTCATACTCTTTCAAGCTGACAGAAAATCTCATGTTAGTCAACCAAAATTTCGAGCAAAAAAAAATCCTCTTAGAAAACACAGTGCCTTGAGGTGGATGACATTTTACCCATCTTCATCTGTAAAGTTTTGGTGATCGTGTGCCCAGTGTAGAATGTACTTGGGAATTCTGAGATGCTTTTCTGCTCACCATGGTTGTAGAGTATTTATTTGATTTACTGTATCCTTTCTGTCAGCTCAAACTGGCCATTTTCCTCTGACCTCTGGAAAGAGAGAGAGAGTGGATTAAAATGCCCTCTACTGTGAGTGTGAGCACTGTGGCTGCCTCATCTCTCCAAGCATGCCATGGATCAATGTGTCCTACAACAGCAGGAACAACACTCATTGCCAGAACAGTCACTGACAATAACAATCTCTGTTGTACCTCACAGGGATCCTATTTTCATATTCTAATCATTGTTATTTTAGACCAGCTCTCTGTTCATTCTGTCACTGGAGTGGATTTGTTATGATGGCCGGGGTCATGTGAAAGTGTGCCCAGTATATTTGCAGTGTGTGTCTCAGTGTATGTGTGTATGTGTGTGGTTCATTGCCTGACCTCCTGTGGCTCCGAGTTCTAGAGAGGGAAATGAGTGTGCTTTTATCTGTTCTTTTGAAGTGCCCCAACTACCTGCATTTGCCAACTTCACAAACACTGGCCATTATCTGATATCAAATGCCACAAGCATGTTAACCATTCATGTGCAGCAAAAAAAAATCACTTTACATGGGGGAAAAAAAAGCACTTGTGCTTGCACTGTGGAATGTGCTAGTTAATTTTAGTAGATTCATTATCCTCTATGTTCAAGACTATAATCCCCATCATTTGAACTGATGGATTTCACAAAACCCCACCAATTTACAAAGTTCATATTTCTTCATAATGAATGTACTTCATGTTAAATCTTTGAAGCTGTAAAAGTTCATTTTACGCAGTTAAACTGCAGGAGGGAAAAAAAGGCAGTGTCCACAAATCAAGATTTTGCCAGAGGTAGTTAATTGTGGCTATTATTGTGGACAAGATGCTGGTTAGGTTCCAGAGAGGGGTTTCTGTGCGAGAAACAAAGAGATGAGGCCATCCCCTCCTTGTCCAGGCATCATCCAGGGTGTCGGTCATGAGCATGGCGGCTGTGAAGTCTCTCATGCTCAGGCTGACAAAGTGCTGAGTGAGGACCTCGGAAGATGATTGAGAGATAGCACTCATTAAGGTGGGTGATAATGAAGGATAAGATGATGTGTAGAGAAAAATTGCATGCAGAGGGTAATAAAATCTTCTAGAACAACAAGAAAGATGCTTTATATATTAACATGAACACTCTTTGATGGAATACTGTGGTATTTAAATTCCTTGAACTATGCTAAGAAAATGCTGAAAAGACAGTCCACCTCACCCTCTTTACATCATGTATAAAAAAAAAAGAGAGAGTGCAGGAAAAGACCAGTATATCACCCCAGGCATTCTGTGGGGCTTCTGCCAAGGCCAACATTATATCATACTAAACATGGAGAAAAGTCACACCCATATATCATAATGTCCAGCTCCAATGGTGATAAAAACCTGCAACACTCTTCTCTCTGTTAGCTTGATGCATGAATATTCTTGGAGACCACTGCAGTAAAACGACTTCCAAGGGAGACCTGTCAATTTCTTCATGATTCTGACTACCTTAGATTACAAGTGTTTACATATTCACATATTGCACAGATTATAAAGTCTCTCTCTCTCTCTCTCTCTCTCTCTCTCTCTCTCTCTCTCTCTCTCTCTCTCCTAACCCTGCATTTATGCTAAAATGAAGCATCTACTTCTCTTTCAACTGCTCCAAGTGCAATTCAAAAGGTTTTTTTTTTTAATAAAAATGTTGCTGTTTCTTGTCGGTTCGTACATTTGTCATTACACAGAGGTGCAAACTAACAAGAACAAACTAAATATCATGGGCAGTTTCAAATGAAAACAATAACCATGTTAGCAGGATTAAAAAACATTCCTGCTCACATGTCTAGTTAATACCAAATATGAACTCGAGTGATGTAGCTGAGGTTGAAGAACTGTCAAAGCCAAAATTCATACACTATTAATGTAACGCTCATTAACTTAACACAACTACAACAGCAGCTGACTACATCCATGGCACATAACACTTGTGTGGTAATTGTGTTGTTTTCCACAGTAATTGTGCACTGATGTTCATAAAAGGTCAATGGAGTCATCATTAGAATATATTAACCACTTCAAACATCAAATGAATGTGTCCCATAGTTTGTTAAATCACATTTATTGGCTACCAGCTGCTAATGTGAGAAATAGGATTAACCAATCAGAATTGGTCATTTTTACTATTTCTGTTTGAAATTTCAGAGATATGAAGGTGATGACCTGTGATTTACTGAGGTGTAGTGGAGGTGAAAGAGATTAGAGCGAAAAAACTTAGAGATGTTTGCATAAGATAAAGTTATTTCCAGCTATTACTAGCACGTTATTTTAATCATTTTAAACTGTCACAAAGGTATTTTATGGTAAGCTTATTAATATGGCAGGATTGGTTGATGGTAGAAATCAGTTCTTCTACCATGTCCCCTTTTGTCTCTCATCTACCTAAAATGCACGAGTCTCTTATCTATATAAATGTAATTATTTGCTCATGCATTTGTATATATTTTATTCAGTATGTTTTCTCATTCCCGTTTGAAATAAATTCCTTGTTACACCACTGCAAATTAGTAGCGAATTTAAACCAAACTAATGCCTGCAGGAAACTCCTTTTTTTGTTGCATTCCTTGGGATCCCAGTCCTGATGCACATGTCTAGTCTCAACCTATTTGTATATCTGTATTTGTATATCTGTTCCAAATAATGTTTTTTTTTATTCAGTTTTATCAGCTAGATATACATTACAGTATATGGCCAAAAGTTTGTAGACGTAGGACAATTACACCCATATGTGGTTCTTTCCCAAACTATTACCCCGTAATTGTAACAGAGGGCCATGAAGACATGGTTTCATGGTTGGGGTGGAAGAACTGGACAGTGACCTGCAAAGAACCCTGACCTCAACCCCACTAAACACCTTCGAGATGAACTGGAACACCGACTGCGCCCCAGGCCTCCTCACACAACATTAGTGCCTGACCTCGCTAAGGCTCTTGTGGCACAGCCTCGCTCCAAAATCTAGAGGAAACCTTCCCAGAAGAACGGAGATTATTATAACAGCAAAAGGGGACTATTTCTGGAAAGAGATGTTCAAAAAGCACATACGGTCAGGGGGTGTGTCCACAAACATTTGGCCACATACCGTAGTTCTTATGCTGAACAAAAATTAATTCCTCCAGAGTTCAGTGATTCGTGCCTGCTGTCCACTAAGAACAAATGTATCTTTTCTTAGTTTTTTTTTTAACACTTTGAGGAAAAACAGACAAATTCCATTCCTCATCTTGACTATTTATGCCAATAACCATACGTTGCACTTCAAAAGGTTTTCAACAACAACAACAACAACAACAAATTTCAAAACTGACAGGAATAACTTTCTTTCAGATGTGCTGATAAATTTGAAATGACAGTGTGACCAAAAATCCAAAGCAATTCCTTCAGGGTGTAATCCACTCTCCACAGAAAAAAAAGATTCAAAGAGCAGAAGTTCATACACTTGCAAAATATTTTTTCTAATGTTTTGACACTTCCAGCAATCTACCTCACTTTAGTTTTCATAAATTATCTTAATATTTAGTGAAACTGTGCTTTTGTTTGTGTAAGTTACAGAGGTTAGGACTTCCATGTCACCAACCAAAGGGAAGGAGTGGTCTACCACTTCCTTGCCTCTGATTGTAAAACATGTTCATTGGTTTCTTATAGTGTTCGAGGCCCTATAAACATGTAGTGATGGAGAGATACATATGTGACCTGAGAGTTGACAAATGGGTAAAAGGAAATGGAAGCAGAGCATTTTTACAGGATGCAGGATTCTTAGGAAATCAAACGCTTGTAAGCGTTAGTATGGGAACACTGTATGAGAATATGCGATGTAGGGAGTGCATGGGGGGGGGGGGTAAATGATGAAAGTGGGGGTAGATAGACAGGGAGAAACAGAGTTCTTTTAATGCAAACCATATGTGCTCTAAATCTTCACTATTGTTCACAACTCAAACCAGCTGGCCCGCTCTTGGCTCATCCATCTAAATAAACATTCTTTACTTGGCCTGGAGCACTGAGGACCTGTTGTTGATTAGGAGCCCCTTTCTCCACTGCACCTCTTTCAAGTGTTCCTGAAACATCTCAAATGTGACATGAAGAGAAAATGAAAAGCCTTACTTCACACAGTGGTTAAGAGCTTTATCCCACCTCCATGCCATGTGCCTTTGTTTTGGTGGCCCTCTGCTGTCAGTACTAAGAGATCAGGGCCATTCTGGGTGGGCGGCATCCAGATGGTTGGGCTATGCAGTTTTAGAATGAGCAATAACAAAACTGTTTGTATAAATTGGCTCATGTTCAAGAGTACCAAAGATATGTAGGAGCAAAAGCAGCCAGCTGCAAACAGAGTTCCTCTTTCAAATCCTTCATATCTAAACCTTCGGGATGCAAATGTCACTTTGGCCTGCAGGAAGGCACAGAATCCTTCCAGATTTTGTAACAGATAATCTCATGAACAGCAGGGGGTACATATCCAAGCCAGGAAATCGCATGAATAATGTAAGTTCAAGTGTAGCCATCAGGCCTGATCCTCAAGATGATTGGTGTATTGAGAGAACTCTATGAATCCTAGCCAAGATAGCCGGTCACACATGAGTCTTAACACTATAGCGAGAAACGTGAATCCTGCTCATCACTGCTAATAAGATGGCTAATGGCTTTTTAAACTATGTGTGGTTTGAGATATCTGTTTAACATTTTATGTCATTCCAGCATACAATCAGTTTGATGCCATTTCAAAAGGCTCACAAAAAGACCTGATGTGATTGTACAGCACTGAATAATTAATGAAGTAAATCAGCTGAAACAGCGTGAATTCTCTAGTCTCAGCAGATAAATGGCATTTAAACTGAATTTCAGTCATGGCTACAATAATCTGCTATAATTTCATGTTACAGTTGTTCCAAATGTTTTGTCCAGGAGTACTAGACTGTGCATTGTGGTTTTGCAGGGTTATGGTGTAGAGTCAAAGCTAATCAGTGTTCTTGTCTGTCCTGTAATTCACACACTTTGCTGAAGAGCCACACATTCATTCGTCTTCAGTAAGTGTTTTATCCTGGTGATGGCCATGGTGGATCCAGAGCATATGCATTATGAAAACTACGAGAACACTATGCATGAAGTAGGTGTAATTAACCAAACTCGTTAAGAGTGAGGATCCATGTGCAGAGGTAATTAAAACACAGTCCAAATCCCAAGTCATTAGGCAAGCACTGGTCAAACAACAAGGTCCCTAATGAACAACTGATATGAACTCTGTATAGTGACTTCTTCTAGAAGGGAGGCATGCTGTCCTGGGCTGTTTTGATAGCAAGAATTCATCCTTGAAAGGATGTGAGGGAATTCATACAGAAAAAAAATCTTTTCAGTAATAAAGGGAGATCAAATCATAACACTTGTTTAAAGTCACAAATGGGATCAGTGGGTGTTTGAGCATTCCTGTGCCTTCAGTTTAAAACAGCCTATAATCCATACACCATCTCCTTCTCAGTATCTATACTTCCGCCATCCTCCTCATCGTCTTCATGCTTTTTCTTTACCTCCATTATCCTCTTTTTCCTCAATTTGTCTCTCACATCAAGTAAGACATGCATTGACTCCTTTGGTGGTGGAGTTGTTAACCCCACTCAGATGGTAATGCTTACTGGATCGGTGTCTTAAAAGTTGCTGAGACATGCACATTCATGTGCCAGTAAAATGAGGTTTCCTTTTGTCTCACGTTTAAGTGCTTTTTCATGATTTGTCCAAAAACAGAGAGGAATTCTTTATAAAGGCCTATAAAAGATGTTAGTCTCTTTTGAATCAGCAGGGCCTTTGGAATTGTCTCAAACACTAAGAGTGATGACCAGTACTAGGAATGTCTAATGAGGTCTTGTATGCTTCAGTTCTGCATTTGGGCCTTTCTAAACTATAAAAACCCTCCTATAAAATATCATGTTTGTCTTCAGCTGGACTGTTTGTCCTAATGTGCTGCCTCTGTTTCATATTATGAAACCTAATGTGTTCTGCCACCCAGAGTTCTTCATGCTGCTGTGGTGGTCTTTTTTGCATATGTGTGTTGTAATTGGGTTACCATCAGGTCAGCAGTGTATTGCTTAGTTTATATTACTAATAACACCTGGGTTGCATAGAATCATGTCCTGGCATTTGTTTTTATTTTATTTTAATGCCAGGGCTCCTGGTCAGTGTCATTTTCTTGGAGGGAATGTTTTTCCTTTTATAGGAAAAAGTAATACGTATTTTAATAAAATCTGGTGATAAACACCAGAATATGTTTTTGTTTTTAGACCAAGGGAATTCACAGTGGATTTTTCAGTTAATCCATCACTACCGACGGTAATATCAGAAGCAGGTAACAGGTCGGAGTTCCAACTGTATACTTTTCACTATGGGGGTCAAAAATGGTCTCTCTGACTTCAGCTGCACTTTTTCCTCCACAGTGTTTACTCTAAAATGCCAAGATCAACAGGCGATGTGACGGGCTCTTTAGAAGAGGATCCCTCATATCCTGCTTTCTTGCTTTCAGTAGTGGGACATAAAGGCAGTAGCCAGGGTTCTCTGAAGTAGCTATGTCAGTTTTGTGGTGGCCAAAACACACTTAAATAAACATTCTTACCTTCTAAAAAGTATATTTTTGAAGGGTACATGGTCTTACTTTCAGCACTGGTACTCTATGTTCACTGGTGTAGTTTAGATGGCTAAGTTAATGTAACAGGTGAATGTGCTAGAGAGAGCAATTAACTCGCATTAACTTTCAAATACTTTTATTAACCTATAAAGCACTAAACGGTCTCTTTTGGTTTTATATGATCCATCACGCCTACTTAGATCAAAAGATGCAGGCTATTCTTAAAACATATTTGTTTACTCAAGCCTACCCTGACTAGATTCTATCTTACTACTTCACAGTCATAATAATCTGTTTTCTCCCTCTCTCTTTTTGCCAAGCAACACACAAATTTATGGAGATACTGAAGATCCAGATCCTTTCTGCTTCTGGATGGAGCTCAAATCTTCTCTAATTCCGGACTTCTGGCACTACGGCTGCTCCTAAGGCCATACAGACTGCTTGTAAATCCATTATCAACTTTTTCACATTATCTGTTCTTACCCAGATGAGGATGGGTTCCCTTCTGAGTCGGGTTCCTCTCAAGGTTTCTTCCTGTTAAAACATCTTAGGGAGTTTTTCCTTGCCACCGTCACCACTCAGTGGCTTGCTCAGTTGGGATAAATTCACACCTTCATTATCTGTATACCATGTTTCTATTTCTGTAAAGCTGCTTTGAGACAGTGTCTATTGTAAAAAGCGCTGTACAAATAAAGCAGACAGTGTTAATATATTTTGTGGCTGGTTCAGCAGGAAAGTGAGGGAGTGAGACTTGTGAATGTACCAAAACCTATTGTATAAACAAACAACAACAACAACAACAAACAAACAAAAAAAAAACAACATAGAGTACAAGAACTACAACCATTTCTTCTCTTCTGAGCAAATTCTCTGGATTTCACAAGCAGTTTAAGAAGCTAATATCATTAAATGTTCTCCCAAACTCTAACCTTGACCACTCGACTTTTCATATAATCCTCTCATCTAAATTCTTATGAATTTAAAATTGTGAAACCATCTTAAAACTAATATTACAACACAGAACCTACATTACATGCAAAGAAAACAAAAGAAGCAAACAATGAATTGCAAAGTCAACCTTAAACTTTTCATAGCCAGATTGCATGCAAAGTTCTTTCTTAGTGAAACACATGATCACTCCATCTCTAGTAAGCAACTGATTTTAGTCTGGTCCCAGTGAGAGTCTCAGGAGATGAATGTGGTGTCTTGTGAAAGCTATGAACCTTATTTTTGCTTACATCCTCAATGGTTTAGTGGCCAGCAGTCTGCAACGTGTGGTTCAACCATTGTCACCACAATAGTAAAGTCTACCCTTACAGTACGTCCACCTGACCTTGCTGGGAAAAAGGAAAAGCCATTAAGGCAATTTGTGGAATTCCAGTTGGCTCTTATTAAATTGTGTTTTATTATGTATGTTTTGTATACAATTAGTGTAACATCCAGATGTGTTTGTAATTTGCAGATTACATTTTCTCATTCTGAATTATTGAGAGGCTGTGGTTCAGCTGATAATTATGAAAAAAAAAACTCTTTAATTTGACTATAAATCTGAATAAATTCAGTGTCCCAGTTCTGCCCTGTGTGATGCACTATATTCTTTACTTCATCTATCTTTTTTTGTCCCTCATGTTATATGGTCATTGTTAATTACATTTTTTGATTTCTCTGTTTTTGAACAGAAATGCATATGTATTAATTCATTCATTCGTTAGTCTTCAGCAATCACTTTATACTGATCAGGGTTGTGGTGAATATTGGTGAACACTGTGAGTAAACTGGGAAAACACTTGGGATATCAGTACATCATGTGACACCATACACGAACACATTCAAACACACATTCAAACCTCCCGGCAATTTATAGTCACTACCCCATCTACCAGCGTGTTTGAAACTGGGGTGGAAGAAACTGGTGAATTGAGAACTCTGGAGCTGTGTGGCAGCCCACTGTGCCTCCATGCCACCTTTGGCTGTGCATTAACTGCAATAAAAAAAAAATCAAAAGCATAGTCTGTGTGTTTTTTTACTTGATTTTTGCAGCACACAATTCTAGGTAAAATCAAAAGAGATGTGAAAACATACATGAGGAAAATGTAAATCTAGATTTATTCAATTACAAAAGCAAAAAAGCTCATAGCCATGCTGTGGTTACCATCAGCAAACAACAGTTTCGAAAGGCTCTACAGACTACACAAGACATGAAACCATAAACATTAGACAATACCTAATAAAATGCATAAAAACAGCATACAACTGTGATATTTTGATGCCTTGACCTTTTTCTCCACCTGTTTCCCCCCAGTTTGGTCACCTGCCAATTCCTTCCCACTAGCCAGCTTTCCCAGATCATACCACAGCTATCGACCAGGGAAGATGAAGGCTAACACATGCTTCCTCCGATGCATGAGAACCGAGCCAAACACATCTTTTCAACTGTTGCTCGTGCTGCATTACAAGGCAGCGTAACACTCTCAGAGGAAAGTGCTATCTACCCTCTTCCACATACCTGAGCTCACAGACAGCCCCAAATGGGTAATGTCACTGTGATTGACAGAGGAGAAAGAGTATGCCATCCCTCCCACCGAGAAAGGACAGCCAATTTTGCTCTCTTGGAGACCACAGATGGCTGTGGCATTATGGGGATTCAAACTCACAAACTATACAGTGAATGCTTCTCATGCAGTATGATTTCATGCAGTAAGGGGTTCATTATTATATTGTCACAGGGCAATGATACAACTATCATGTTTTATTGTCAGATGGTCCCTGAAATCACAAAGAATATCAACAAATTTTGTGAATCATTTTTTCTATCATGCGAGGCTTCAGGGTTACAGGGTTTGATGGTGAGCTCTGATGGTGAGCTCTGTGAGCTCTGTTTGGATACTTTGCTGTACTGGCTGTACTTGCTGTGCTAGTCAAGGACAATCTGTCTTGGCTGCAAATGCAGGGTCTTACTGAACAAACCAGGACAGACTAATCACAATAAGGAAAATCAGATTTTTAACTGGGCAACACTGGAACTAGTGCTAGGCAGAAATAGTCAAGACCAGATAGCCAAAACACAGAAATGAATGGCTTGTTTGTGTTACTGATAAAAGGCAGGAGCAAGACTTCACAAAGATTTGTTGACAGTCTTGGTATATACAGGAGGTTTGCTGATTGGGAACAGCTGTACCTGGTCAGATGTTTGGGGATAGTGAAGGGAAATATGTTTCTTGATTGTTCAGGTGACAAGATTTGTACATAGTTCATTGGTTGTTTGGGAATTATGGGTAGTGTAATGTGTGGTTTCAGCAGAGACAGGTAACAATAAATGCTTTATAGCATATTTGAATGCGTTGAGAATAGTTTTTTCAAGCTTAAATTTGTTTTTATATGTATATTTCCACTTTCCTGAAAAAATGTAAATCACATGGGAATTTCATGTGATGATTTAGTTTTGTAGTGCAACACTAACCACCCCTAACTTGTTATCAATATAATCCTCATAGCTCAAATCCTTTTATGAGTAAGAGAAAAATTATGTAGATTTATGCTGAATGAGAAATGATATCATCATGACAAATACTCTTCGCATCTGCAAGATAAACATTTCATTTTACCTACGTATATTGTGATTATATCAGGGTCTCAACACTCTAAACCATTACAAACACAGATGCCTTTTTCTTCATGCTGACCAGTAATTTGGCTGAATCTAAATACTTATCATGTTACCAAGACACAAGCTGCTTGCTTAAATGAGGGTATTTTCTCAAGACTGGCTGTTGCCTGGAGCAATGATTTGCTCTGAGGTGAACCAGAGGTGACCAAACACTTCTCAGTATCAGAATGCTTCACTTTTTTCTCTGTCCTTGCAAAAGGTTCAAATCAGAGCTTTTAAAGAATATAGTCTTTGGTGTATTGCCTCAAAGAATGCACATGAGCAAAAAATAAATAAAAATACTAGCATGTGATGGAGAACTCATTTAGCATATTCCCTAACGGTAGCTTACTCTCTTGTTTAGATCAGTCAGCCGCCTCTGTGAGCTTCTGTTCAGGTCTGTAGAAGTGTTTAAGGCATCAGCACAAGGGAGCTTTTGCCTTCCAAATCAGCACATATATCTTGTTATAAAAAAGACTACTACAGCCCCCTCACTCACAAGAACCTGACCACAGTATGGTTCATAGACCATTTGAAAATAATTTTATAGCCTTTATTTTACATTCCTAAATGAAAAAATATTTTACAAAGGCAGGTTTGTCATAGGTGAATTATTATGGATATGGAACATACGCAGACTATATAAGGATACATTTCTATAGATGTATTGTAGAACATTAAAGACTTAGAATGGTTTGTTTGACAGATTTTACAATTAATTTAACTCAAACACTCAAAGTCCAAAGTCACATTACTGGTACAAATCAAGCAAAAATGTTTTTGGCCAAAGAATTTACTTTTTAAAGCTAATCAGGGATGATAGCAGTTTTTGTTCCTGGCCTAGCCACTGGGTCAGTTTTACTTGTATGTTCAGCCACTGAAGTCATCAAATAGTCTACAGTATAATATAATAAGTTAAATAAACTGGACACTGTTAAAACCATACAGATGTTTTACCACTCATCTGCTGGACGTCGTCAGAGCACTTTTGTAAGTGTACATGTATTCTCCATTTTAATCAATTCTCAAGAATCTTATCCAAGAGCTCTAAATGGCAATAAATCCCTTTTCTTCTTAAACCCTATTCAAGAAATGGTGAAAGCAACTTCTACTAATTCCTAAGTAAAGAGAAAGGGTGTGTTTGACCCATTTGTCACAAATGATGGAGTGGCTTTTGACGAAATATTACCAGGGATTGATTGGTATTTTAGAGGTTAAAAAAATTAAAGGAAATCCCATTATATCATACCAGTACTACTCCTCACCCCAGCATGGAGAGTAAGCTTAAACAATGCTGTTGAGAAACCCCATTTGCATCACCTCTACTTGTCACCTTATTCTTTCATTTGCTACCCACACTTCATAATCATAAGTGAGGATAGGGTTTAAGATAAACAGAGGGCTTTCTCCAAAAACTCAGCTCCTCATTCACGACAAACTGCTAATAGTGACCCAATCTTTTTGTCAGTCTCACATAACAGAGAACATGCTTGGGTAATTGGACAGCAAAATCCGCCCCGAAAAAAAGGCTAAAGACCCACCTCTTCCGTAAACACTTGTCCCCCAAACGTGTCCCCAATCAAAAAATAAATAAAACAATAAATAATAAAATCTGCACTTAGGGTTAGGGTTAGGGTTACAAAAAATATTGTATTTAGCACTACTTGTATTACAAAAAATATTGTATTTAGCACTACTTGTATTGTTCTCCACTTGATATATCGCTTTGCTTGTATTTCCTCATTTGTAAGTCGCTAAATCTGCTAAATGAATAAATGTAAATGTATTTGTCAACATATGTCACAATAACCATGGCTTTGTAGTTTAGGAACATCTAAAAGACAACTGATTGAATTGTGAATTGGACATTGATATTATTGGGCTGCTATTGAGACGATACCTTTTTAAACACTCGATAGTATTAAAGTTTTACGCACATGAACTCAATCACACCATTAAACACCAAGACAGTCTCAGAGAACAAAAAAAAAAACTGTACATGCAAATGATTTATTGCACCTTATCAACATTCTCTTGAACATTCTCTGTATGCTATGTCCTGCACCAACATAGTATGTGAACCAAGCTAACTTTTACCCATATGCTATTTGAATAAGATCAATATATAATAAGTTTTTACCCTTAAATTCTTTAAGCTACAGAGAATACACAAAATACTCATATCACCCAGTTTAAGAACTACTTTTGGAGAGGAATAGCAATGTATTACAAATATTGTTTCAAGATCAATATATGAACACAAAGAAACACTAGAAAAAACATTTGAAAATTCGAGAATAAAAATATCCTGGTAAGAGCTCTAAGCCACGAGGTCTGTTTACACAATGTGGTGCTGAGCATCATTATAACTGATGAGTTAAATTACGGTTGTCCAGTACCTTAAACTTTTCTTGATTTACATTTGAGTCTTATTCAGATGTTATTGTAATAATAACGTAATTACATTGCTACAACTATGTTATTATCGTTCTGCAGTATGTACAGTTTAGTGCACTCCAATGTAAGCATGTAGTATTGTTGGATCAGCACTTCCCAAACATGTGGCTTTTGAAGCAAATCTTCCATCTCTGTTCCCCTCTGTCTGTTTCTCTCTTCTCCTTTCTATTCTTTCTTTCTTCTCTTTCTGCTGTTTTCCCACTTTTTCATCCAACTCTGTTCAACCAATGTGGAAACTCTCCAGGATTGATGACCAGGCAAATGTGTTGACAGTGAAGTTAAATTTGGCAGACTGATGTTTCTTTTTGTCTCCCATGTTTGAGGTTTCCAGTGTTTGTGTGCTGAAAGTAACAGTAAGTTACATGACTGTTCATTTCTCTTTGTCTCATTGACAGAGCATAATGGGAATCATCAATTTGAATGGTCATCCACAGTCATGATGTAATGCTTATGTTAAAAGATTTATACCTATTGAGCTAGATCAAGTTCTTTAACATCTTTTTTTAAAGATAATTTAAGGTTGAGTTACACAGGACACCTGTGAACTAGAATGGCATGTTAAGTCATAGCTCTTTCCACTAATCTCCCCAAATCCTTCAGTTTCCCCACCTCAATTCTATTTACCCACTTTCATGTAGTCACCTAGGTTTCTCTTTTCCACAGCTGCTGTCTGATACTGTATTTTCCCTTTTGTGCCTGTGGAAATTTGCATGGGAAGGTGTACTTTTAGCCACGCACCTGCATCCAAACACACACACACCACCACCACCACACACACACACATGAACTTGCCTTTCTTTAAATGTAGGAGTTCTTAAATTTCACAATCTCTGTTCAGAGGGGCTAGAAAAACATTTCAGTGGTCCAGGAGCATGGCCCGGGAGCACCCCCTGAGGAAATAGGCTTTAACAGGTCCAAGTCAAGCCGAACTCTGAGCCCAAAGCTTCCCTGCCGACCACAGGCATTAGTCGGGGTAAAAGCAATAAACTATAGGGTGGAGTCCAGTTCAAATTTAATAAGGAGATTTTTTTTCTGTGTGTGTGTGTGTGTGTGTGTGTGTGTGTGTGTGTGTGTGTGTGTGTATTTTCACTAGTAATAAACAGACAAACTCAGAGCAGATTTCTGTTCTCAGCCAGCTGTGTGTGTGTGTGTGTGTGTGTGTGTAAGTTTCTGACAATAAAATACTTTGATATCTATTCTTTAAGTAAACATACACTCACCATAGACTTTATTAGGAACATCTCTCTAATCATCAACTAATCATTTACATACACAGAGCTGTCACTCACTTGATGTGTAAACCCTAGAGACTGCTGTGTGTGAAAATCCCAGGGGATCAGAAGTTTCTGAAATACTCAAACCAGCCCATCCGGCACCAACAACAATGCCACGGTTAAAATGACAGAGATCATTCTGATATTTGATGTGAACATTACCTGAAGTTTTTGACCTGTATCTGTATGATGTTTATGCATTGTGCTGCTGCCACATGATTGGTTAATTAGATAACTGCATGAATGTATATGTATTTTAACATATTTAGGTTTTCATAAAGATGTCTAAAACCTTGCTAGTTGTGTGTGATTCTCTTACATAATGAGTGTCCAAATGTCTGTGATGCACCATGCAGACAAAGTATTAAAACTTTCACCTGACCTAATATATATAAAAACAAGAAATTAAGATAATAGAACTCACTGAATTAATCAGAGATTATTTAACTATCAATCTCTAAGAGAGAACAAAAATCAGCCGAGTGAGGAGCAACAATGAGGCTCAAGTTCAAATGGTGTTCAAGTGATTTTTTCTTCAGGTGATGTTACAGAGACTGATGTGGATGCTGCTGACTTTTCCTGACAGCATTTAGTGGTTGAATGTAATTCATATTGCAGTTCTTTAGAAAGTGTAATGTTTCATTTCCATTTTTATTCTTTCTTTCTTTTTTTATTTAAATAAATCAGGTTACAAATGTAGAGGTGGGTGTTTGGAAGGAGGGAGTTATGAGGGGTTGCTTGCCTGTGGTTAAATGAGACATTACTTGAATAAAGCAAATTGTGTCTAAACAGGATATTCAGATAGATCTCATGTCAGCATTTCACAAACAATTTAAATTATTGTGGCAGTTTATATAAAATCTCAGACATACTGTATATCCAGAAAGAACAGTTTTTAAGAAGACCACTTACAATCTTGAATGACTACAACTGATGTGATGAGGTTGTGTGCTGGCGATCATGAGAATCGTTAGGTTGGGTTACATGTTCACAATTATTATTATTGTAAACCTACTTCCCTCCATGAAGATCGCAGCATTAAATTCATGTTGACTGAATGGTTAAACGTCTCACTCTATCATCTCATTAACTATAAATTTATAGAAGTTAGCACAAAAAAACATCATGAATCATAATGAATCATAAAGGTCAGGTCCTGGGGCATTTGTGGTGTTTTCTTGTATTTCCGTTAACACCACTTGTGTCATACGTAATATTATTTTTGGCCAGTTAAAGTATGTAATTTTAAAACCAGTTACACTAACTATTTGTGTGGAAACCTTTCACAAGGTCAAATGTGGACATTTTTTGACTTTTATGTTACTCTTTTGCACTCTTTAGAAGTAAAGTTACATCCTTGTAAAATCTGCTTATAACCCCAGAAGAGAAAATTGCATGTAAAGATTTTTATTCCAGTTCAACTTAAAGAGCCATCTCTACCTCTATGTTTCTAACCTAATCTACTTATGGAAATGTTAAATCATTATGGGCATACAATGGAAAATGATGGAAAGAAGAAAGATTTAATGTATAATACAAATTCCTCATTCTCACTTGGTGGTAAATATGTAATACTGAAAAAAAAGAATATTCAAGCACACTATATTTGGTACTTTACTTATACCGTGTAATAACTTAATTATTATAATTATTAGGATCTGCCATATATTACTGTGGCTAATTTTGTAAACTGCTGTGTGTCAATGTCTTGTTAACAGCACTATTCTTTTCAGAACTTTTCTTTTCCTTATCCTCTGCATTTGTTTGTCGTGTTGTGCTTTGATTTCTTTGTGTGTGTGTGTGTGTGTGTGTGTGTGTCTGTGATTTTCTGAAAAATAGAGGTAGTGAAGGGTATTTAGGAGAATTCATACAAACAACTGACATGCAGTCTTTCGTTAATATAATAAGGCTGATGACGTGGTATACAGGTGCCATTTTATAATCACGCAGCACGAAAAATGCCACGTCACCTGACCACAGCATGATTTCACACAGACTTCAGACACCAGTTGTATGTGAGGGTGCTTCCCACAGCATGTAGCTCATGCAACATTGAGTTCCCTTTGAAACTCAGTGTTTCACAGAATTCCACAAAAAGAGCATCATATCTACGGTTAAGCATGGTGGTGGAAGTGTGATGGTGTGGGGTTGCTTTGCTCTCGACCAGAAAATTCTAAAGGTGAATGTCCGATCTTCAGTCTGTAAGTTGAACTTTTTAATGTTTAAGGGGCAATAAGCTTTTCACATTGGTGATTGGTGTTCGATAACTTCTAAGATCTTAAAGATTTTAAAATGCAAATCAATTTATACCATTTTCGACATGCGTTTTTCTGGATTTTTTTTGTTGTTATTTTGTCTCTCACTGTTCAAATAAACCTACCATTAAAATTATAG
>JAOUWY010000052.1:4364117-4381002 GCA_025728095.1 Prietella phreatophila | reverse complement strand
CTGGTACTATTGCCACACAGCACTACCAAATCAGTGTCACTGCTGCACTGAGAGTGACTCCTTTCTCTTCATGGACAGGTTACATTTGAAAATCATTCAAATTTATTCTCACACAAATTGTAACAGAACAGATACAAGGTTGTGTATCTAATATTGACAACAGAGTATATAAACAGAGTATATTTGACACTGACACACTGCGCTTTGATGTACAGTTTTACAATTTTATATATTTTTTTACAGTTACTAACTTCCATTCCTTCCCTAGTTTCCAGATGCTTTATGCGGATGTGTACATGGAACAAGAAGAATTCTGGGAAATGTTTGACGGTACGCTGTATCATAAGCTAAGGAAGGAGCTGGAGTGTGAGCAGGCATTTCCTGAAGTGTACAACAAAATCTGCAAATCTGCAAGACACTGAGACAAATTCAGTAATGATTGAAATACAGGGGAAAAAAAGCTCCTGAAAAGTCCACCAGCTATAGGTGATATTACAGTCTATATATATTTTTTTTAATTGGATTTTTAACACTAGTCACATATACTTGAGCCTTCTTACATTGATCTATTTTTGGCAAACAATATAAATGAAGGGAATATTAGTCAAATATGTATCTTACACCAAATATTGTCCTTTTATGTGCATCTAAATGTCCCTTGTTTGTATTCATACCATAGATATATTTCACCAATGAACGCACATTTTAATGCCAAGTTCCATTGTTGTCCATGTTAGTCTTGTATATAAGGCACAACATTATAACTCCTGTCAACAGGTATTGCTTTTCCAGAAGTGCCATCTGTGTAAATTCTCCTTAGTATTTTTTTTCAAGACAAAATCCAGACTGTCCTTATGTCAATGAAGTGTCTTTAAATGATCCTAATACGCAAATGCACAAACTTGTGTCTGAATATGTTGTTTCACACTCAGCAGTACCACTTGAAGAAATATGCATTACTTGCTTTA
The DNA here is from genome assembly GCA_025728095.1 of Prietella phreatophila. NCBI lineage: Eukaryota > Metazoa > Chordata > Actinopteri > Siluriformes > Ictaluridae > Prietella > Prietella phreatophila. The sequence continues at coordinate 4,380,034 of JAOUWY010000052.1, read as the reverse complement.
AGCCTTATAGCTGTAGACTCATTTTTTCCTTCACGTTCACCATCATTTTCTCGAAGCTCCAAAGTAAAGGTTTTCATTTCTGACCCTCTTATAGTATTGTTTACTGCTTATATTTGTGTTCACGTCTGTTTTTGTGTCCATCCGTGGTGCATAAAAAAGGGCTTTCTATGTTCACATGGGATTTTGGCATGTGAACAGGTTTTTGGCCTCACTGTCAGTAGCCCAGATACATTTCATTATTTAATCTAGCCGCATTTCAATTTTAAGGCGTTTGGGATGTATGGTGCAATAAAATTCTGATCCATCAATATTTTGGCATTGGTTTAGTTCACTGGAATATACAAATGGCAAAAACGTGCTGATGTTTCATGCAGTAAAAATGAATGCATTTTAAACTTAAAATACTGGCTCTTTAAGCCCAACAGCCTTGGAATTCGTACTCATTTGAAGGCGTTCTGGTTACAAGAGAGACGATCTTCTGTCCGAAGGAACGTTGCTTGGCCTGAGTCTCTCCCTAATAAATAATAATAATTTTTAGAAAATCATATTACAATACAGACACATTGCATTTACCTTTTGTACACAAGGTAAACAAAAATTATCTTGACTTTCAGTAGAGATGGACTATATGGCCAAAGGTATGTGGACAACTGACCATACTGTAGCCATAACATTAAAACCAGTGACATGAATAACATCATTATCTTATTTATCTTGTTACAATGGCACCTGTCGAGGGGTGGGATATATTAGGCAGAAAATCCAATGGAGCATCTGTGGGATATGCTGGACAAAAAAAAGTCCCATCCATGGAGGCCCCAGCTAGCAACTTACAAGACCAAAAGGATCTACTGCTAACATCTCGGTGCCAGATACCACAGCATCCGTTCAGCGGCCTTGTGGAGTCCATGCCTCAACAGGTCAGAGCTGTTTTGGTGGAACAAGGGTCGGCCTACACAAAAGTAGTTAGGTGGTTTTAATGTTATTGCTGATCGGTGTGTGTGCTTGCTGAACATCCCATTCCAGATTTAGTCCCACTTTGCTGTCACAATAACCTTCACTCTTCTGGGACAGCTTTTCTTTAGGTTTTGGAGCGTTGCTGTGGGGATTTGTGCTCATTCAGCCACGAGACCTCATTAGCCGAGGAGGTCTGGGGTGCAGTCGGCATTTCAGTTCATTACAAAAGTGTTCAGTGGGGTTGAGCTCAAGGTTCTTGTGCAGGACACTCGACTTATTCCACTTCAACCTTGGCAAACCGGGTCTTCATGGAGCTCACATTGTGCCTCTTGGTTCCAGTGAAGGGAAACTGTAATACTACATCATACAGACATCCTATACAATTGTGTGCTTCCAACTTTGTGGCAAATGTTCGGGGAAGAACCGCATATGGGAGTGATAAGTGTCCACACACTTGTAGCCATATAGTGTGTTTAGAATAACATATTTATTGAATACATTTGAATGTCTAAAAGCCTTTTTAAAATGTTTTTTTTTTTTTGCTAGGCCACAGCTTAGAAACTAACAACTCTGTCTAGATTTGGAAGTGAACGCATGCTTTGAGTAATATATAGTATTTCTTACTGGATGAAGTTGTCTCTTTCCGGGCAGTGTAGGTAGCGCTGGGTGCCAGATATAAACGATGATCTATGACTATTTTTTTTCTTGTTCCGACTCAACTCTGCTATGTTGTAGTGACCAGGCTCAACTGGATTCTATGAAAAACATCAAAATGCATTCCATATTATGAAAAGAAAAAAAAAAAACCCTAAAAAACTCCAACTCCTCAATAACTCTAACAGGTTTCTTAAAAAGTCTACAAATACCCCTTTTTAAATCCATAAAGATTTATTTTTTTTTACTCTAGGGTGATTTCTTTATATGACGAAACACTCAAAATATATCATACTACTTTTTTGGAGGTATTTAAATCATGCTTTCCCACAACAGTATGTATTGTTCATGTCCAGAAAGGCTAGGCATTTATTTTTGTTGCTGTATCATTGCGTTGTGGACCTCACATGGTTTTTATTCATCAGCATCTCTGTCGTCTTATTCATCCGTAGGGCACTGGAGAGGAAAGGGGCTTGTTTGCCATTTCCCGATTGATACTCGGGAGTCATAGGAATAATATCGTACCAACCTGGGCCTGGAGATGTCTGACAGAGCAAAAGTAAATGAATGAGGGTTTTAAGGTACAAACATTCAGGTTATTGATGCACATTACATCATTGCAAGTCAAACTGACGGTAGCAGGGTGCATAGATGGTAATAGATGTGTGTTATAAGTACCACAGGCCGTGGGCACTGAGACAAGGTGGATAGGTAGATTCTCTCAGTAGGGGTGGCAGGGTATTGCTCTGTACTTCCAAAAACCCCATGTTTCTTTTTCTCAGGCTTCTGCAGCTCCTCGCCAAACTTGGGCAAGTTTCTGGGGTACATGCATGGGCCTGGACTCACCCATTTCTGGACAGAGTTTTCATGGTTTTTTTAAAATTGCCCATACATACAATACATTTGGGCCTGCTATGCATAGCGCATGTGATTAAAAATCTTCAGCACAATATTCAGTGATGGGTCTTTGGTTTTGATAAAAGTGGTACTTACAGGGGCGGTGAAGATGTTTCCCTTACCAGTGGACGGGTCATATGGGCTTCTTTTACTGACTCTGCGACTCAGTACCAGCTCAGTGGAGCTTTTCAGATTATATGCACCTGGACCCAAGCCACTGTCCTGGATAGTAGGAAAAACACACAAAAAACACTCATTTAAAATTCCTCATTTGTGAGATGTTTTTAAATATACATTTCATGCAGTATCTGTGTTCTGTGGATTCTGTGATTTCACTGAACAACTTTCACACTGTGTGCACAGTCATATGAAGGACAGCAGTAAGAGGAGAAATGAACTTGCTGTTTATGTGAATGATAGATGGTGCAGCCGCAGACACCTTATGGTTAAAGCACAGGTTTGTGATCTGGATGTTGAGGGGCCACAATGGAGCAGATACATTCTTTGATTAGTAAACTAATGATTGGCTATCCCAATGCATTCATGGTAATCTCTGGAAATTTGAATCATGTATCCATCTCCTCCAAACTCACAAGTTTCTTACAGTGTGTGGAATAGAACACAAGAGACAATAGGACACTTGATCTGTCATATGCCAATCTCAAGGACGCATACAAGTCTGCTGCTCTGCCACACCTTGATAGATCTGAGTAAAATTTAGTCCGTCTCACCCCCGCATACTGACTTGTTCCTAAACGGCTCCCTGTTAACATCAGGACAGTGAAGAAACAGACAGAGAAGGTGGAAGAAGTTGTGCAGAATGAACTTGAGGAGACTGATTGTGATATGCTTTGTGAGTTGTATAGGGAGGACATTGAGGGATTTAGCCACTGTATTACAGACTACATCTGAGTTCTAAAATCTACAGACTAAAATTTGATTACCACAATGACAAAGTTCTGTTTCCCCAGTAATAAAACAACTGTGTATCACAAAGGATCTGAAGGCCATAGGATAGGAAGAAGAGGGCTTTTAGAGTGGGTGATAAGAAGGAGATTAAGTGGGTTCAGTCAGAGCTTAAAAAATAGCTTCAGAATGGGAAAGACAGTTACAGGTACAAGCTGGAGTGTAAGCTGCACCAGAACAGTGTGAAGGTGGTTGGAATGGAAGGAGGACTATCACTGGCTACAAATAAGATGGTAACCAAATGGTTGAAGGGACTTCTGAACAGATTCGACTAGAAGATGCCAGCCCAGCTGTCCATTAAAACCTCATCCATTAATGACTGAAGGCACAATCTCTGCCACTCTTCCTGCCATTTCTCCAAGCCTGACTATTACAGTTTACCAAGTAAGGAGAGAACTGGGAAAACTCTGCACAGGCATGGATGGAATCCTCGGAAACCAGCGCTGGAAGACTTCACGTATAGTTTCAATCCCAAACACAAAACACCCGGTACTCTTAAGGACTGCAGACCCATTGTACTCACATAGTGCATTCATGAACACCTTTAAGAGGCTAGGTCTTGAAACACATCATACAGTTTGCCTATTAGGCAATTTTAGGCATGGATGATGCTCCGATCTATGTGATCTCAGTAAGAATAATTTCTACGATTTCTTTAGTGGACTCTAGAGATCTAGGCAGTGAGATATGTTATTATCTTATATTGATTTTATTGACTGCTTTAGTTTGGTTGGATGAAACGCCTCCATTAACAGGGCCACAAGTGGGAATGTAGTAGTCTTGGCCCAACGGTCTGATGAGACCAAGGTAAAACATTTTGGGCATATTTGTAACAGATATGTTTGGTTCAAAAACAAGACAGCCAATCCCAATCCCACCACTTGGTTTTGTGAATGTCTGATTCTGGTATTCTGTACCTACATATGTAGAATATGTAGCATTATGTCTAGTGCATCAATATCTTTTGCTTCTATAGCACTCCAATATCAATCAAACAATCAATTAAGCAATCAATCAGTCAGTCAATCTGCAGAGAAATAAGTATTCAACGTGTCAACATTTTTTTCAGTAAATATATTTCCAATGAGGTTATTTATATGAAATTCACCAGACATCAGTATTAACTCAAGAAATGCGCAAATATAAATCATTTGCAATATTAAAGTCCATAAATATAGTTGTGTGTAATAAAGTGGAATGACACAGGTAAAAAGTATTGAACACGCTAAGAAAAAGCAGTTCTCTAGAGCAAGGTAAGGCAAGGAACCAGATGAAATCCATACGTAATTATACCTCCTAGGTGTGCAATTAATATCAATTAATAATATTAATATTTCTTAAAGTCTGGTGAAAAGTTCATATGAACCGCCTCATAGGAAACATTTTTTACTGAAAACAAATGTTGACGCATTCAATACTTAATTCCCCCACTGTATCAGTCTATCAATCTATCTATCTATCTATAATGAATGACAATAACAAATTATTTGAATATTTACCACAGTGTTTCCATCAAAGCGATGATGACTGGCATTGCCCATGGAGGGACCGGTCTTCAAAGACATTTTCTCCTTCTCCTCCCGTGCTGCTGAAGGGACTCCCCCTTTACCGTAAGCACCTGGTCCTGGGGTAGGCCTCTGGAAGCCATACGAAATAATAATAATTAAATAAATAATATGTATATTCATGTTTATGCACATACAATTTGTCTGCACACCTTTCAGTTGTGAGAACACTTTATCTAGGTAAATCAATCTTCATATGGAAATAAAGCCTAACCTAAAAACAACAACTACAATAAAACCCCCCCAAAAACAATGACTTTCAAAGATCAGCTCTTAGTCAAGAGTTTGTTATTCTTGGATATTGCAGGAGAGGATTAGGGGCCTTTGGTGGCTTTCTGACTCTTTCTGATGGCAATCATTTGTTCCCCTCTAGTGGCTGAATTGTGCACCTTGCCGTCTTTAAACCGCTTCTCTCTGGTCTCACAGATTCCTCTCAAACTGCCAGGTTTCTTTTCCAGTTCCTCAATGAAACTGGCGATCCTGTATGTGCCTGGACCAACCTTGGTTTTCTGAATTTGGCATAAAACACATTCGGAACACTGATTAGACATGGAACATATATGTAAGCTTAACTCAAACCTGTATGTTTTGCACTGGACACACTAACTCCTTATGTATACAATAGAAATAACCTTTTAATGTCATGCTTTTCAATCGCCATTGTTCAGAGTAAGATGGAGTGGCATGCAGGTGCATGAACACAGCAACCTGAAGGTGCTTGACCTTGTATGGGTGACTAAATGAGACAATTATGTGATGGCCTACTGATTGGGTTGCAGAGTCTGAACATGGAGTGCTAACAAAATAAGCTGGCAATTAACTGTTAGAATAAGCAACTGTGTGCTAGATCTTCACCCAGTCATCACTCTTGCTGTAGGGGATTTGAGAACCTGTTCCCACTCTCTTGTTGCCAGAATGGACTCCAGGCGTATCGAACCTGGAATTTTGAAAAATGCATTGTCTGGGAACTGAACAAGTCTAATAAGAAAATTATATTTTACTAATCACATTTAATACAACACACACACACACACATATACATACATACATTATATATATACATTATATATATATATATATATATATATTATACACACATAATGAAGCAGAAGTTAGTTTTACCTGGGTGATTGGGTTCCAAAAGGGGCCCCTTGAAACCTTATTTCTTCCATGGTGCACATATCTTGCACACTTTCTAGTGCACATGGACCCACTGTGTATTTGAGAAGGCCGTCACTATGACAACGTAACGTAACAAAATGAATACGTTACTTCCTAGCAACAAAGCAAGACATGACCTCACACCATGTTTCCAGTATTCCAGCCAAATAAAAATATGAACGTATTCACACTCGACTAGATGAAAACACCAGAAAATTCAATTATGACTCGTCTAGAAATCGAGTGCACTTTTACAAAGGGACTGAGTATACACAATCACACTGAATCTTCCATTATGTAATTAAAAGGACTACTGTAATCGATTATGATCGGCCTATAAACAACTTGATAGTAATTCTATAGCATTTTGTCACTAATGAAGCAGTAAACCTCGAGTTTATTCTTTTGACTGGTGCTATTTTCTGACTGAAAGTGATTTCCTCTCAGGCTAATCATGCCACTTCAGTCACAATTGTATTACTTATTAATATGCAGATTTATGCAGAATACACGCAACGCTATCTGTCATTTGGGGCACGTCGTCACTCGTTGCCACGCCCAGCCGTCTAAACTACTCCGTCACTGCCGGGGGCGCGCTTTGATTGGAGGAGTTCGGGATTTTGTTACAGAGTAGCAAAAAAAAAAAAAAAAACCCGGGTCACGGGAGTTTCAGGTTGGTCCATTCCTTCAATACGAATGTAATATAAATAGATGTCAGTATTCAGGTGTTAATACGACTTTAAGGCACAGCTACAGAGTTGTGCAAAATGTATTTGGAACTCCAAGCTGCATGACCAAGGAAAGTTCCAGGTAATGTCTCTGTAGCACTGCTGTGTAACTAGCAGAACAAGTTGTGCGCTAGCTCGGGAGTGTTTGGGGAAGTCTAACTGTCTTTAATGTCAAGTCTTTACCCTACTTAAATAACTCCAGACAACGTGCAGGTAGTCCATGATATATTTTTGAAGGATTTACTTCCTAGTTGTTGACGTCAGCTAAATTTAACCAGATCAAACTGCAGCACTTTTTAGTAGTGTTACATAACGCCTTAATGTTAAAACCCCAAAATGGTCATCTACTAGTTGTGATCAGATTAAATTTCTACACAGGTCTGATCTGCTGCCATAAGGACATCTAGGTGAAAGGTGAATTCATCTACTTTCTGCAGGGAAGGGGGTGGAAAATGTACTAATAGTACTAATACACATACTTTAGAATGAGGTGTGTTTATACTTTACTTAACTGTTATTGGGATTTAATGCTTTTACTAAGTATGTTTACAAGAAAACAGCTTGAAGCGGTGTGGTGTATCTCAAGCACTAGTCTTGATGAGTGAATCAGACTTCCTGTTTCAAAAGTAAATGTGTCAACATCGTACAGAATCAATTCACGGCTCTCGAGGAGATTTAAGGGGAATGTACGACGCTTCTGAGAAAGACATTTCCGTCTCGGAATCCAGACGTGATCAAACCGTATACACTGGACGCCGTATTGGATGCTCAAGACTCACAGGCGTTCCTACTGAGCGAGGGAAGAACCGCCAACATATAAAACCAAAATGTCTGTTACGCATAGATTACTAGACTGTCTTACTTTTAACACTATTAAACAACGATTCTACTCAGACAAGGCGTATGTAGAGGAGTGTCTCACCAGGAAAAATCCTAAAATATTTAAGCGAAGGACCTTGTTTACTGTTGCTGCTTGGAATGTTGTAAAAAAAAACCCAAAAAAAGCAGGATTTGTTTTTGTGACTTTGAAGAAAGCATGCGTCACGCATTCTACACGCCGAAGAGATGTTTTCTAATTTGTGATTTTGTTGCTCTGAATTTCTTGTTGCTCTTGCTGATGTAGTCACCAGGAAGGAGAACGGGACCGGAGGATACAGCACGTACGAGATTGTATGGTGTCCACTGATCATGTCGACGGACCAAGAGCCACCTCTCAGTGCAAAACTTTTTCACCTCATCTTCCTTTCCACCTTCTGGGGCATGCAAATATGGGTCACCTTCATCTCTGGTGAGAGTCTGTTTCTGTGAACCTCAGATCAGATGTAATGTACATTCCTTACTGTCTGTAAGTTTGTGTGAGAAACCTCCAGTACGTCTGTTTAGGCAAGCTGGTCAGTGTAACTGGTGGTTAAATTGTTATTTTAAATGATTGTGTTGTTTAAGGATTCATCATGGACAGCCATCTAAACAGACACACGTACGGCTTTATTCAGAGTCGACTCTTCCCTTTCTATCTGCACGTCGGCTCGGCCTGTGCTTTCTTCAACCTGGCTATTTTTGCCATGTACCATCCCAATGACTTGCTGGATGATAAAGAGGCCTTTCAGGTATGCAACACTGGTTACATAGAAACCTTGCTCAAGCACAAAGCTTTTATTCTGAATTTTAACATTATTTTTAATACTTATGCATATCGTTATCATGATCATCTTTGTGACTGTTCATTTTAGTAATTTCCTGTTTGTTTGTTTTTTTTTTGACTGATGGTGGTTTCTATTTTGGCCCGACTTTGAGTTGTAAACAAACGTCGTGTCAGAGAATAAGATTCTTCCAACAAGTTAGTTTAAGCGTAGAATACACATACGCAGATGTACAGTGATTTTAAGGTTTGTTTTTTTTTTTTTTTAAATCATTTAATTTTAAGTTGTTCCACAGTAACTTAAAGGAAGATTGAACATTGTATGATGTGACTGGTCTAATTAAGAGAAACGATCGACGAAATCCAGTGTACATAATCTGTACAACAGTGTCTCCATGATTATTTTGAAACTTAGGCTGCGTCCACGTTAATAGATAGAGCTGAAAACTGCATTTTCGTTTTACAACGCTCTCCGCCTACACTGGCATTTTCAAATGTTTTCCAAAAATAGCTCGTCCATGCTGAAACGGATGAAAAAGCTTGCATCGCTATACTGCGCATGCGTAAAAAACGTAAGAAGCTTAAGAAGCGTTATTTCCGTCAGGCGTTTATTTAATCCTCTTATTATATCATGGGTCAGTTTGACTCTGCCACATTGAGATGTCTGGAATACTGGTTAATCTCTCTTTTTCTCTTCGAAATTTTTGGACTTATTTAGGGTCATGAACTTGTATGCAAATATTTCTTCTTATGTCTTGTCTCGGACAAGTTTCGGATATTTTGTCAGTGTTGTACCAAAGGCCTGAGCGCTCTGATATTATACAGAAAGGTGACAAATTCAAGGAGTAACCAACATACAGTGTCTTGCTAAGGTTTTGGGCCATCACATGCCCCAGAAAAGCACCATTAATTCCAGCCATCTCTGAAACTATACCAAGAGATGAACACCATCTCTTCTTCGGGTTAGATATTTATTGTTGTGGAGAGTGTTGTCTCCCATAGGTGTTCAGTTGGGTTGAGATCTGGTGCCTGAGAAAGCCATCGCATCATACTTATTTGCATCATTTTCATACTCCATGAGGCCCTGTGCCCTGTGATGTGGAAGAAACCACTCCCATCATGTTTTTATCATAGAATAAAGGTGAACAGTCAGAATTACCTTGTACTGTATTTGCAGTGACCCTTCCCACTAGCTGAATAAGTGATCCCTAAACCACACCAGCAAAATACCCCATAATCAAGCCACCATTTCCCCCCTTGACGTTGTCACCTGTCTGTAGAAGAAATATGGTGCTTATCTAAATATTTCTACAACATGTCAGGTTAACATGTTTTCCTCTTCCCATCCCTCTGTCTGTGTCATGCTTCATCTCTGGACAGATCTTTGTTTTCTTTGTGTGTGTGACTGTGGCAGCCGTGAATGCCCAGTGGTTCGGCCAGTTGACCTCCGAGATCATGGCAGACATGCATATGATTGAACAGGCTTGTGGGCTGGGCCAGGACATTGGGCTCTCAACCAATCGTGAAGCCTATTCCAAACTGTGTGACAAAGACCCCAAGTACAAGCAGCTGAGCAACCGTCTGTGGCTTTACCACCTCCTCTCATCCCTCTGTAATCTCTGTTGTATTGTGTGCAATGGCTATAGCCTTTATTACCTGGCAGAGAACCTTACTACCCTTTGATTTTCAGTCAGGTTCACACACTTAATGTCTATATGCTGAAAATGTAGTTTTTAGATTTTCTTGCTCTTTCCTTACCTCTTTGTATTGTTTGTTGTGGTATAGTAGTATCTAGTGTAGCACAAGTTATTAGAGCACTTGCACATAACTTATGCATACGATTAATGGTGACAGTTTGGAAGTAGGGGGTAGCCAAAATTCAACAACTCATGATTAATGCTGGTATAACAATATTTACATTTAAATATCAACAACAAAAAATACTTCCACCACAGCGCTACATCTATAATTAGAAAAAAAACCAGTGTCCACAAAAAGAAATGGTTTAGCACAGAAACGTAAAGGAATATAGATAACATAAATTGTTTAAAGATCAAATCGACTACTCGTTATTGTGGTTATTAATTAAGTAGCTCAGGGTTATAAAAGACAGGGGTTTACAAATGACTAACCTGGTGCTGTGTGGCTTGGGACAAGAATACTTTGAGTACAAATAAGCAGAAAAGGCAGGCAACCATTATATGGGACTGGGCAAGCTCATTAGAACTAAGCACACTTGCCTGAAAGTATTGACAGTACCCACAATATCTCAGAAATGTATATGGTGATGTAATTTATTAAGATACATTGCACTGTCATATCACCAGGTACTATTCAGAAGGCGTACACTGCAAAAAAAAAAAAGGACATCTTGGCAAGTTAAATGATCTTGAATATAGTCAAACCGATCTAGCATTTCCTATAAAAAGGTTACAAGAAACCAAATATAAGCGATTTAAGTTTGTATTAATTTCAAGATTGAAATGTTCTTGTTCTATTGGCGGATAACGTTGCTACTTTTAAACATTTATTTCTAGAAAGAAGCAACATTATCCACCAATAGAATGAATAAATTTAAAGCTAAGAAATAGTAAATACACTCACCAACTACTTTATTAGGAACACCTGCACATTCATGCCGTTATCTAATCAGCCAATCAAGTGGCAGCAGCGCAACACATAAAATCATGCAGATACAGGGCAAGAGCTTCGGTTAATGTTCACACCAAACATCAGGAAAAAATGACAAAAAGTGTGATCTCTGTGACTTTGATCATGGCGTGGATGTTGTGTGTGAAAATCCCATGACAGCAGCAGTTTCTGAAATGCTCATACCGGCGTGGCTGACACCAAGAACCATGCCACGGCCGGTTAAAGTCACAGAGAGCACGCTTTTTCTCCACCATTCTGATGTTTGATGTGAACATTAACTGAAGCGCTTGACCTGTATCTGCATGAGTGTATACATTGTGTTGCGCCCACATTATTGACTGATTGGATAAATCACTACATAAATCAGCAGCTCTACAGGTGTTCCTTTTAAAGTGACCAGTAAGTGTATGTCTAGAAATAGGCTTACTATTCTTATATCTGGTTTACTGTCATCTTATAAAGTTTTACTTTATTCTAAATATTTTCACTTGCTAATATGTCAGTTTTTGCAGTGTATTTAGGAATTTCAGGATCATCTTGCCGTCATTCATTTTGATGATGAATGTAGTCCACTGAAATGAACAAAGGAGAATCCAGGCATTCCTATATGGGCTGACCTAGCAATCATTTCCAATACTCTTGCAACTGTTTTTGTATGTTCTATTGGTGGCAGCATATAGTTGCTAGTTTTATGTGGTGCATATTACATTCTGTGTTACATCATCACAGCAATTTTACCCTGGAGCTGGTATTCCAGGGTTGCAGGCAGTACTAATTTACCTGTAGGTGCAGCTGAATTTGAGGTCTTTTCTCACATTAAAAAAAAAAATAAATAAATAAAAATAATAATGTTGGCATGTCTCCTGAAATGGACAAATTGAAATACGTTGCCTTTCCCAGCTCTGCCACTTTATCAGTCAAGTCGCACAGGTTGTACAGGCTATACTACTTCACGGCCATTAACTGATCTGTACACACCTGAAACAGTAATACCATTGTGCAATTCAACACAGCTATGGCATCAGCTATGAGTTTTGTGGTAAAGTTAGTTTGCTTAATCGAAGAGTATCACTCTTTTTGAAATTAAGCAAGCAATGAAAACTAATGTCTTGACAACAGGATAGGATGTGTGTGTATAAAGGACTGTTAATTTGGTGTGGAGGTAACCTGTCATTTTTGGGGCATTTTGCTTTAGAAATGTAAATGCAGAGGTCTGGATTGAATTTTTTTTGCCCCATATGGAATGTAGCCATTTTTCTCCATGTCTCCCTGTAGTATCTTTTCTCTAGTATTTGTGTGGGTGCAATGACAATGTAGTGGTGCCTTAACTAGGCTTTAAGAGGTATTTATATTAGATTGTACAATTAAAAAAAAAGTTCTACAATAATTATGCTGGTGATGCTTTAAGTCTATCCCTGCAGCTAAGGGGTTTCTGTATAATGAATGCAAATGAGCCAGCAGCAAATTTAAAATCTTTCTTAGTTACCTGATGATATATTTCGTGCCATATCTTTGGATAGAAAGGATTCAATTATAATGATGAAGCTTAGAATTCATCCTTATCTGTCCTTATGAGCTGTGTTCAGTAGAGTGGGGTATTTCAGTGGTGCTGGATTATTATGTGATGTTAAAAGGTGAACGGTGATTCCTTTATTTGTTTAAAAAGGGTCAATACACTCTTCAGGTATTTATGAATTATAATGTAGTATTGACAAGTTGTTACTTTGTGTTACATTTTTAAATAAAAGGCTGATACTAAACAATTAACTCTGATTACAACTCTTACTTGGAACACCAAAAAAAAAAGAAAAACAGCTTATTTATTAATTATTCTTTTATTTATTTTTTTTAAAAAATTTTTAATGCTGTGGTGCAAATGTATGAATGGGTGCGTGAGTGTGCATGTGATTGTGTCCTGTGTTGGACTGGCACCCTGTCCAGGGTGTACACCACCTTGTGCCTGATGCTCCCTGGGGTAGGCTCCAGGTTCCCCGTGACCCTGAAAAGGAGTAAGCAGTAGAAGATGGATGGATTGTGAACCACAGGGGGGTGCCATGGGATCTTGGACTATTCTGATGAGATGTCACTAATCCTTGAGGAAGGGCAGGAAGCAGCATGTGTACTGAAGGGTGTGTTACTCCACCTACTATTACTAAGGTACGGAGCCCCCTGGTGTCAAGTAAGGGAAAAAACAGTCATGTGTTATCTGTGTTCTCAAACCATGCGCACTTCCTTCTTCACTTGTTTCTGAGAGCAAGAGACCATAGAACATTTCGACGACGTTCATCTGTCTGTCAAATCCAATTTATGTATGTTTAAGTGTAGATTTAATGTTATGTTGTGTTTTGAATTGGAAGTTTCGGATCTTTCGTTGTGTAATGCTGTATTTAGTGTGCTTTGCACTCCAAACCCAACCTTCTGGTTTGAAGCTAATACTGGCTTCCCAGGCTTTCTTGTTAGCCAAACTTTGTGTTTAAGACTTCCATTAATGGTGCGACTGCTTGTCCAGTTATGAAGTGTCAAACAGACCATTTGGATTTCCATTTACTCTGTCTGGTAGGTCAGGGGTTCCCAAACGTTTCCAGGGCAAAGCCCCCCAAATGGTATAAACGTTTGACCGAGGCCCCCCTTTTGCAAGATGTCTTTAAAACACATAAAAATAGACTTCTGGATACTCCTTTTTTAAATTAATAATTACATCTTTACATTAGGAATTGATTGTGTGAGAGTATGTGGTGTGAGTGAGAATTTATTTTTCACACCAAATTGTTGAGGCCCCCCGGGCGTCCCCTGGCGGCCCCCACTTTGAAAACCATTGTGGTAGGTGAACAGATTTCAAAAAACTGGAACACTATGGCACTGTTTTCCATGCACATGCGCTGCGTTGTGTCCTGCATCTGTCGGTAATGTAACATGGTAATGGCAAACAACGTTAGTGAAGCCTTGGATTAAGTTTGTTTTACTGGTGGTGCAGCATACCTTCACTCCATTCCGGTGCTTACTACTTGACTGCAGTGAGTGGACAGGGGAAAAGTAAGGAAAGAGAATAGGAAACTCAATAATAGAATTAACCCCCAAGGAAAATCAATCCAATTTAATTTATCAGTGAGAGAGTTTCAGTTCAGTTTGAACTAAAATGAAGCTAATAAATTCTGCTGCTTCCACTAGCCAATCTAAAAAAAAAAAGAAGTGCTGGAAGTGCTTTTGGATGAGATTGTAACAAAAACAACGTGTAAGTAAGGTTTTTCTGGAAGTTTGACATCACGAGCCTGTAGGAAATCCAATCATTCCTCTCTTCCAGAGATAGTTTGGAAATCTTTCATTGCTTGCTGAGCAATGTATTTTTCTTCAGTGGGAACTGTGTCTAAGAATGTTGAAAAAAGGTCATCATCCATGGTTTCAAGTCCAAGACAGTAGGAGAGGAAGGGCTGGGCCAGCGCAATGGGAAAGTACTTCACCATGTTGTAGCCCTAGACCATGACTTTAGCTACGTGTTCCCACTCATCTTTCAGGTCATGTCTCATCAATGGTATTTGAAGAAAGTTTCTGGCAGTGCATTTAATAATAAAGGGTCTCCCAGCACTCACTTAGTGCATCAACTCCACCATTGTCTTCATCTTTCTCCGTGGTACCATTATTTAAGACCATCTGAATCTCCAAGAGAGACTCCTCTGTAGACACACAACCATTTTTAAAACCATCATTTAGTTCACTGAAAACATTTCCCCTGTGAAGCCTTAACCTTATGGTCTTTGGTGGTTGATGAGGTTCCTGTTCTATAAATGAATTTTCCTCCTGCACTGGGTCCATTGGAAGGGTACCATCAAGGTCATCCTGGCAATCATCAAGACAAACATATCCAAGCACAATTTTCTCATCAATTAAAAATGATGCCTTTGGTACAACAATCAAATCCTCCTTATCCAGCATGTCTGTTGAGATGCAAGTGACTGCATTCAAAATTTCACTCGACATTGGACTGGCA
Source organism: Prietella phreatophila (assembly GCA_025728095.1). NCBI lineage: Eukaryota > Metazoa > Chordata > Actinopteri > Siluriformes > Ictaluridae > Prietella > Prietella phreatophila. The sequence goes on along the minus strand of JAOUWY010000052.1, from coordinate 4,364,830 downwards.
AATTCACTTGTACTTGGAGTTCCATTTGTGAAAGCAGGTTCCACTGGGAGATCCAGTTATGAAAACCACTCCATGTGAAGCAGCAGCGGCACAGCATGATTCACCTGTGATGGCTGATGCATTCTGTGATTCACCAGGGGAGGTAGCAGCATTCAGTGTTTCATCTGCATCAATGTCAATCTTTTCGGTCAATGTCAATGCACAGGCAAGTGTGTGTTCTATGTGGCTGATAGTATATGGATGAAATGGGGGCTATGCCAGACTAGCCCAATTTAACAGGTTACTTCAAACCAAAAGCTGTGAAACTTCCAATTCAAAACACATCATAAAATCTACCCTTAAACCTAGATAAATTGGATTTACCACGCAGATGTATGTTGTCGAAAGGTTCTATAGTCCCTTGCTCTCTGCAGAAGCAGTGAAGAAGGAAGCATGCACGGATTACAAATCTAAGAGCACAGATTACACATGGCTGTTCTTTTTTTATTCTTACTTGACACTACGGGGCTCTGTATAATCTTCCATCCATCCATTTTCTAACGCTTATTCCTTATCAGGGTTACGGGAACCTGGAGTCTATCCTAGGGAGTATCGGGCACAAGGCGGGGTACACCCTGGACAGGGTTCGATTCCCGGGCCAGGTGACTCCACATGCCGAAGTGTCCTTGGGCAAGACACTGAACCCCAAGTTGCTCCTGATGGCAAGCTAGCGC
>JAOUWY010000052.1:4348021-4362227 GCA_025728095.1 Prietella phreatophila | reverse complement strand
ACACACACACACACACACACACACACACACACACACACACACGGAGACAGAGGAGGACTTTTGCCAACTGTGTTCAAGGCAAAGTAGCTAATATATGCTGAAAATGTCACTAGAATGACTAATGTGACTCTCATAGACTCCTATAGACTAATGTGCATCGTCATGGTGATTTGCATATAAAAACATGTTACATGAAGTAGGAAGATTTTCAGTTTCAAAATAATCATGGAGACTCAAGTCATTAGACTATAACACAATAGAATAGTTTTAGAAATAGAATAGAAAAAAGGGATAAATGACAGGCTGGTGTGGATTATTTTCCCATAACAGCATGTCCTGAAGTATTTTTTTTAGTCCTCTTATACCACAACAATTTGCCAGTGATTAAGATTTTTAATTATTAACTATAATGGACTTGTATAACCGGTACCTGTCACGTAAGCTGGAGAGCTGGACCGACTTCAGGATGGCAGCTAATGTCTGCTTAAAAAGTCACCAGATTTGTCACTAGACTCATCATTTTTTTTTTAATTAGTCAGTAGATGTAATGACAGTTTGTAAGATTGGCAATGGTGTTGAAGAAGCTTGACCAGAAAGTGTCGTAAAAACAATGTACTTGCTCTTTTACTGGCAAACACAGACTTACAATGCAGAACTGTATAAGCCAGGGAAACTGGCAGGGAGTAACGAAACCTAGCAGACCAAAACTTGGATGCCAGATCCTAGCAAACATAGAGCAAAATGCTGGTATAACACCTCATGGCACACAGCCAGACAGCACATTTGATTCTTAAAGAACAAGGATATTACACATCACAGTGAAGCAGTGAAGATACAATATTCCTGTCAGTAGGTAAATAGCTATTTCATGTGTGTATACAGATTTAGCAGCTTTTCGTAAAGACTTTGCTAAGGCCAAGCACATAGTGATACTCACTGGAGCTGGAGTCAGTGCAGAGAGTGGAGTGCCAACCTTCAGAGGAGCTGGTGGCTACTGGAGAAAGTGGCAGGCTCAGGTAACACAAAATGCTCATTTTTGACACAGTATATACACACCAGTCAATTTATTAGGAACACCGTATTAATGCTGGGTAGGACCTCCACTTTCAGAGCAGCTATTGACTTCTCTGATAGCTTTTTGGGGGAATTGCTTGACTGAGCAGGGAACACTATACGAATACTGGGTAGGACTCCTCAATTTGTTCTCAAAGCTCCCTCAGTTCTTTGTGGCATGGATTCCAGAAGATGTTGGAAACATTCCTTTGAGATTCTGCTCCATGTTGACGTGATTGCATCACGCAATTCCTGCAGATTTTTCAGGTACACTTTCATGCTGTGAATCTCCGGTTCTTCCACATCCCAAAGGTGTTCTATTGGATTCAGATCTAGTGAATGGGAAGGCCACTGAAGAACACTGAACTCATTGTCATGTTTGAGATGACTTTTGCTTTGTGGTATGGTGCATTATCATGCTGGAAGTAGACGTTAGGAGATGATAAACTGTGACCATGAAGGTCAGCAAAAATACTGAAATAGGCTGTGGTATTCAACGAATGATTGGTATTAAGAGGCCCAAAGTGCTCCAAGAAAACATTCCCCACACCATCACACCGCCTCCACCAACCTGGACTGTTGACACAAAGCAAGTTGGATCCATGGATTCATGCTGTTTGTGCCAAATTCTGATCCTACCATTTGTGTGCCTCAGCAGAAATCGAGATACATGTACTTAAATTTAAATTTATTATTTACAACATATTCTGTACATGTTCATCTTTACGCTTTATGCATTTTCTCAGCCGCTTTATCCTGTTTTTGCGGATTTTGCGCAACATTCAGGTTGACATATTTGCTCAGCAATTGGTTCCTGACTTTTCAGACATATTGTATTGTATTGAATATACTGTACATTAGCAAGTATTTGTATATATATTTTTTCTTGCAGGATTTGGCCACCCCAGACGCATTTTCCCGTGATCCATCTCTGGTTTGGGAGTTTTATCACTATAGGCGTGAGGTATCCTAATAACAGTGCATGCTTATCTTGTAACCATCAGAACTTTTCATCACATGTTGCATGTTAGTGATTGCATTTCCTATTTGTGGTGTTACTAATATTGTATATTGACCAGAAATTATTTGGATGTTGTACTGTTCTCAGTTTCTGACCACAGGACCACTTTTGCCAAGATAAATTATGTGTCCAACGTTTGCGGACACCTGACCATAACACCTATATATGCTTGAACATACCATTCCAGATTTAGTCCCTTCTTTACTATTCTAATAACCTCCAGTCTTCTGGGAAAGCATTCCACTAGATTTTGGAGCGTGGCTGTGGGGATTCATATTCATTCAGCCACAAGAGCATTATTGAGGTCTGGTACTGATGTTGGGTGAGGAGGCCTGGGTGCAGTCTGTGTTCAAGTTCATCCCAATGGTGTTCAGTGGGATTGAGGTCAGGGCTCTGTACAGGACACTAGTTCGTCCTCTCTAATCTTGCCAAACCATGTATTCCTGGAGCTGGCGTTATGTGCAGGGGCATTGTCGTGCTGGAACAGGTTTAAGCCTCTTGGTTCCAGTGAAGGGAATCTGTAATACTACAGCATTCAAAGGCATTCTAGACAATTGTTTGCTTTGAACCTTTTGGCAACAGTTTGGGAAAGAAAACACATGGGTGTGATGATAAGGTGTCCACATACGTATGGCCATATAGTGTATTTTAGATTTGTGGACTGGTTCTCAACCCAGTAGTAACACTGAGCTGGTAAAAAATCACCACCACTGCTGTGCCTGATACACTTGTACCAGTACAGCACACTACTTTGTAACTATACTGTCAGAGTCACTGCTGTGATGATATTCATGACCCAGATAGCAAGGTCTCATTCTACTGATGATGGAGTAGGAGGGCTGAAAGAGACAACAGTTAATAACTGTACATTTACATCCACTTATTTTTATGTATTTTTGGAGGGGGTCCGAGATGAATTATGTGAATTGGATAGCTGTTCTGCAACTCAATGCTTAACAGTAAAGGAAAATGCAGTGTGCTGAATTTGTTTTTATTTAATTATTCTCTTTATTCTTTCTGTTATAGAGGTGATGTTTCCCAAATTACATTTTTCTTATATTTTGGTATTCATCCCAAAGTACTTTATATTCTTTTTATGCCTATACCTATAAACAGTGAGTAGTATAATTACCAGTATCAGTATGATAATCCTGGACTATAAGGACTCTTACAGACTTCATCAACTTAATTATTTTCATAAACAGTATTCATAATGACATTCTATTTATTTTTGGAGCAGGTTATGTGCAGTAAGGAGCCAAATCCAGCCCACTTGACTATAGCAGAGTGCGAGGCGCGCCTCAGCCAGCAGGGGCGCTCTGTTGTTGTCGTTACCCAGAATATTGATGAGCTACACCGTCGAGCAGGTTCCCAAAATGTGCTGGAGCTCCATGGTGAGTACAGCCCACGTGATGACACATGCAGTAGTACATCCAATTTCACGACGATTAGCCTGCTGATGATACGGAACATTGTGCAGAGAAACCATACATATAACCTACAGAAGGAGTCTTACAGCTGGCTAAAGTAAAATATTTATGCAGTTGAGTTCATTTATATTTTGTACAGATGAACACTTTAATATTATCAGGTGAACTATTGTGACCTGAATAACCTGCTTCTCTTCATGTAGGTAGTCTGTTTAAAACTCGCTGCATAAGCTGTGGTGAAGTTAAGGCCAACTACAAGAGCCCTATATGCCCTACTTTGAAGGGGAAAGGGTAAATATAGATACACACAAAAGTGCAAACACACATACTACTTATTTACACCTCTATTTTTTCATTTGCTTTCTTAGAGCACCTGATCTCAAAGCAAAAGATGCCAGAATACCAGAACAAGATCTTCCCAGGTGTGTGTGTGTGTGTGTGTGTGTGTGTGTGTGTGTGTGTGTGGCTGGCTTCAGGCTCTTATTCTAACCAATCATGAACCTGATTCTTTTTGTTAAATTAGTTCATCTTGGTTTCCAATCAACCGTAAAGTGTGCCTTCTATTTGGCTGGCACGAAAGCCTGCAGCTACACTGGCCCTTTGTGGATAAGGTTGAAGACTGCTGATTTAGATCCAAAAAAATGTATGAGTACCGCTCCACTAGAGGGCAGCAGATACTTGTACAGTTGTAATCAAACTGATTCAACTGCAATGCAAATCAGGTTTGTCACAATTTACAGACCTTCAGATGTTCGACACAACGAACGCTTCAAGTGGTTTCCCCAAATTCAACTGAAAGTGCAACTTATGATTTCTCCCGTCTCAAAATTATTGAACCCCCTGTATTGAATCCCTCACAACAGCTCAAATATGCAAAACAGGTGTTGTCTCAAGCACACCTGATGCAACTAATCAAGGGCTTCATTAGCTGCATCAAGTGTGCTTAAGCTGGACCACATGAAATACTTGATCTGGCTAAGGCTAGAAAATATATGAAATACCTGAACTGGCTAGGGGCAGAAAGTAATGAAATACCTGGGTGGGGCAGAAAAAGGAAGCTGTCAACAGCTGCAACCAGATTTCTGAGAAGGCTGGTTGTGAAAAACCCTCGAGTGTCTGCAAAAAAAACCTGCAGCAAGACTTGGTGGCAACAAGCACTGAGGTTTCAGTGAGAACAATAAGGCACATACTAAACGCAGAAGTTTTCCCTACCAGAACTCCAAAACGTACACCACTACTGACCCAAAAGCACAAGAAAAGTTGTCTCAAAATCATATAAATAAGCCACAGAAGTTTTGGGATTCTGTTCTGTGGAGCGATGAAACAAAACTGGAATTGGATGGATCAGCTGTATGTCTGGAGGAAGAAAAATGCAGAAAGAACACTGTTCACAGTCAAGCATGGTGGTGGCTTGATGATGCTCTGGGGCTGCTTTGCATCCTCTGACACTGGAAACCTGCAGTGTGTGGAAGGCGAGATGGATTCATTGAAGTATCAGGAAATCACAGGAGAAAACGTCATGCCGTCTGTGAGCACGCTGAAGCTTGGGCATCATTTGACCTTTTTTGGAAGATTCTACAGGGTCACCACAGTCACCTGACTTGAACTCCATAGAAAATCTCTTGTGGGATTTGAAGAAAGTGGTTGCAGCATGCGAATCACAAGAATATTACTGAACTGGAGGCCGTTGCTCATGACCTAAGATTACTCAGGAAGCTGTTGTCTGGTTATGCATTTTGTTTGCAGCAGGTCATAGCAGCAAAAGGATGCTCTACTAAGTACTAACGATGCTTGCCATGAAGGGGACGAATAATTTTGAGACTGGAGAAATCATTATAAATGGCATTTTCAGTTGAATTTGTGGAAACCATTTGAAGCATTCGTTGTGTTGAACCATTTCAATTGCTTTTGTTTGATGTGTTCATAGCAAACAGCTGAAAGGCTGTAAAGTTTGACAATAGACCTGAATTGCACTGAGGGTTGAATAATTTTGATTCCAATTGTAAATGTGATGAGTCTGCACTACAAGTACTGTACTTAAAGTGCCCCGAAATCATAATGGGTGTTTCAGTGCTTTTTATGCCAATTCCTTAGTGTTATGAAATAATAGCACATAATAATAGCAAAAAAAAGTTCAGAGATCCTTATTTTAAGTTTATGCTTCTTCATTTCTTCAATAAAGATGACTCAATCTGTACTAGTCTTGTATCCGTATAAGTAAATGCTCTCAATAAAAAAAAACAAAAAAACTTTTTTATACAGTAGCAGCTCCATAGCAACAAAGTTTAATGTTGTGTGACCAGCACTTTATTTAAGTCTTGGCCTATTCCCAACCACCAGCTGGTTTTCACCTATCATACGGTGGCTATCAATCCATGACGGTGAAGGCTATCCTGTGCTTCCTTTGACACACAGCCAACCAAACTGCTGCTCATGCTGTGTCTTGGTGCGGCGCAACACACTCGGAGGACAGTGCTATCTGCCGCCTTCCGCATGCATGAGCTACACAGACGCCCATGAGTGACAAATGTTGCTGTGATTGATAGTAGAGAGAGAGTGTATACACCTCATCCCACGCTAAGAGCATGACCAAATTTACTCTCTTGGACTCCAAGCCATGGATGCCACAAGTACTATTCTGTTGCTCCAAGGAGAACATCTAAGGAGTGTTTTGCCAACTTGGGGCTCTTCAATGCCAGAAAGTCTTGTTACCTCAAAGTGATCAATAACATGATTGTCTTTATACCTTGTCAGGGCTTCTCAAGAAATATAATTTTGTCAAATAGTGTAATATTTTCAACTGATTATTAGCCTACTGTACAGACATGCCTAACAGTGATGATTCAGTGGCTCTCTGTCACTATCGGTACTGTTGATGGTCAGCCTTAGCTCAATCATGTATGGCTTGATTCACAAAACTCATGGCATCTTATTGTGTAGGATATGATCCCCATTAAAGGTGAATGCGTCAGCGAGAAAACCTTCAAATTTGGGGAAAAAAAGGCTCTTTTTTTTCACACCGCTAAACCTTTCTCCGTTCTTTGTATTGAGCTAATTTGCTAAGCAACGGTCACATTTGTTTAGATTCAGAAGGGGTCTAGTGTATCTCAAACACCGCTGGTTGTTGTGCAGATCAGTTAAGCACTTTAACATGCCTTCACTCTGACTTGCCGTTTCAAAATGAGACTTGTCAACGTGTACGGAATCAAATGACTGCCATCAAGCAGTCTAACTAAATAAACTGATGCCTGCAGTGTCTAAAACTATTGGTTCTACTCAGCATCCAGTTAAGTCCCTGACTAATTTGTGTCCCAGAAGATCATACCATTAAAATCAGGCAGCACTCTAAAGTGTCAAAAGATTTTTCTCAACACTGCATTATGTCGTCATTATATGTGGTGAATGTATGCAATGTGAAAGCATGGTTGTGTGTAGATGTGAGGCACAGGGCTGTCGTGGTCTTCTGAGGCCTCATGTCGTGTGGTTTGGAGAGTCGCTGGATCCTGATATTCTGACCAGAGTGGATCAAGAGCTGGAAAGATGTGATCTCTGCTTAGTGGTGAGTGTATGGTGAAAGAGCTTTGGAAAAGAATAAGTGCTAGGTGATAAAGCAGCTGTACTTAATGACATAGTTTTGCTACTTTTCATTTGGTAAATCAAGAATTAATCTATTTATGCATTTACAGAGATCGTCATATTATATTTTGTTATAAGTATTTAAAACATCTGTTTATACAACCTTGTTCAACTCGGCAGCAAACGACTTAAACACAACATCAACAATAGACAGAGAAGGATTAATGGAATATCAAACTGCTCTTTATAGTATTAGTACGGGATTATTCCACACCACTGTTGAATGCTTGATTCTGTTGATCAGAAGGTGATTCATGTTCTGTAACAGCATGGCTCTGACAACAGTTCTGGTTCAGAGATTATATTGATGTGCTCATTTTAATACATTCTCATTTCTATAGTATCACCTTACACAGTGACTCATGTTAAATGTGCAGTTGTTGTTATGGTGATATTTATTTAGTATTTTTAAAAGGACCTGGAAAAGTCGTCATAATATATGAACAGGAACCACAAAGTAGATGTACAGTATGTGTTTTTATAGGCCAAACAGAACCAAAAATTCCTGTCAGATTCACAGAGAAAAAAAAGTTTTATTATGCAGATTTTTTCATAAGGCGTGCGTATGTTGAATGTCAGTGAGTCATAAATTAATGAGGGCATTTATGTGGCACAGCTGATTTACATTCTGTGTCCCGCCAAAACTTCATAAATTCAGAGAAAGCTGGAAATGACAATGTCAGCCTTAAGGTTATCTATAAGCTAGTGTGCTCCAAAAACAATGACAAAGTATGCATTTAGAAGATATATACATTCAAAATGTACAGTTTCTCTCGGCTACCAATACGGATCAACAATTTTGATGACCTCATTCTGCAGTTATTCTACTTCTCATCAGATTTTCTGCCCAATCAAATGCTCTCTAGAATCTGAAGTGTCCCGCCCCTAACATTTTAAAAATCCATAGGTAAGCTAAACGCTATTGGGGAGTTTAAAAAAGGGGAGGAGACACTCAGTATGTCCCGCCCTGACTTCCTGTTTCAGTGGAAATTACTTCATTGACTTGGGGACTTTAAACTTGTCAATGTAGTCTGTGAATAAATTTGCAGTGTCATGTCAGTTATATTTAGATTATTGTCTCCTTGGATGTAAATTTAAGGATACAAATGTTTTTCTGCATTAACTGGATTGCACATTGGCTGAGTAAATGCTCACTCAGTTGTTGTTGTTGATATCCATATTGACTTTGAAAAATGAGGCACTTAAATGTAATTATAATCAAATACAAAGGATGACATGCCATTCTTTAAATCATTAATGTTCTCATTGGCTAAATGCTGTGGTGTAAGCAATTGTGGCAGATAAGTTAATATGCTGATTTGATTTCCTCCTTTTCTCAGTTTGGAGCATTTCAGCGCCACACAATCCGATTGCACTGGGTCACACACGGATGAGTTGAACTTTCTTGCTTTTGTGTGTCAAACATTTAAGCCGTTTAATTCTCAATAAGAGGCCAGAAGATATACTTTGGAAATTTAGGTCAGTGCCAAAAATACACAGCAGAGATTACATAACAGCGAATAGCTTATTCTACTGGATATGAAGTTCATAATTGTTTTGGATCTTTGGGAGATTTACCGCTACTCAATGGAAATTATTATGTAATTAATCCTGCCAGCTTAGTCGAATCTCCCTGAGGAACGAGGTTTTGCTGATGTTATGGTAGAAGCTTCTGCTTGATTGTTGCTAGTTTTATACATACTCTTCCCAGTCTGTCATCACTTTTGTTTATTGTTTTATGCTACTCATCATGATTAACTGTATTTCTTCAACATGCTTTGATGCTAATTAATTGCAAGATGCTGACTGCATTAATGCCATTCAGCCTGTTTTTGTTTAGGGTTTTTTTTTTAGCCCTGTAAGATGTAATGAAGGTACGAAGGTTATAGGTGTGACAGGAACACGGACTTTCGTAATCTTGAGCATGATCTAGTATAAGGAGGGAGAGTTAATATAAGAAGGAAATAACTGTGGGAAAAGTCAGCACTATACCCAAGGCTTAAACCTTTTTTTAATTTTTTTTTATTTTTATTTTTATTTTTTTTTAATGGAACAAACTGTGGCTTACTGGCTTATGAATAATTGCAAAACAAGCATTCTGCATCTTAAACTGTGTGTGTTCTCTGTTCTTTTGTCTCTAGGTGGGTACGTCCTCGATAGTTTACCCAGCAGCCATGTTTGCTCCTCAGGTGGCAGCTAGAGGAGTGCCTGTGGCTGAATTTAACATGGAATGCACACCTGCCACCATGCGCTTTATGTGAGTCGTACACAAACAGAGAGAGTGAGCGAGAGCGAGAGAGAGCTCTGATTCCCTGCACGTTATTTCCGTCTGTCTTGTACACACAATCATGTATGGCCTGATTTATTCTTTTTTCCCCCTACTAAGTGACATTTACCTTTCTACTAGACATTAAAAACTGTTCAAACTAAATGTGTGTGAGGTGAGTGCATCCTGTTTTGAGGAGCTTCCTGTTTTGAGGAGTATCCCATGATGCACTATTAAAAAGCAGCTGTGATCTAATAGAGGTGTTGCAATATTTCCATCTTCTCTCCATCAGGTATCATTTTGAAGGTCCGTGTGGCAGCACTCTGCCTCCTGCCCTGGCACCCCATGAGAGCGAGAGTGTCTGAGGACATCCTCCTGAACACGTGTTGTTGATTGTGCTCATTTACATCCTATCCCTGTACTTGTGTTCTGTTTCATGTGAAGGCAAAACAGATGAATAAATTACATCTATCTTTTATACCTCTTGTTTGTTTAACAAAACAAAACAAATTATTCCTATTACTGCTGCAGCAATCTATTAATAACTGTCCAAATAAATCTTATTAATTTGTTGGCTCGAAAACGTTTGCACCCCTCAGCTACATCACTTAATTGCGAATAGTTTAGAACTTTTGGTTGAGTGTGAAAACTGTTTCCAAACCGTGAAGACTGAATTCTGTGCGAGCTTCAAGTGAACTCTTGATAGAAATTTACTTGCCCTGCGATGGACCGATATTGTGGATCCACCCTGACCCTGACCAGGATAAATCTGTTACTGAAGATGAGTGGGTAGGTGAGTGGAAATGAGCTACAGCTCTATTGGGTGAACTGTTTAGCTTTGTCTCTTTTCCCTAAAATTCATCAAATACATAGTTTCACAGAGGAGATCCTAGAAACAGAGGCTTGCCAGTGTTTGTGTCTGTTTTATATATTTTTTCCTTTATTTTAACTGATAGCAAAATGTATGTCCCAACTCTCTCTTCTGCATCTGTATTGGACACATTTAATTTTAACTGTAGTCTAATGCAACATTAAGGCTTGCAGTTAAATAAGACAACATTGGGTGTTCTGTCTCTACAACAGAATCATTTGAATAATGTCAGTATTCCTTTCTCACATAAATGAATCTCAAGCTATCATTTATTTCTGAGCAGTCACTGAATAGTCTAATGTGAATTGTTGTTTCTTTACAGTTTGTTTAAACGAGGTATTGCATTGCATTTAATGGTTACGCTACTATCTCCTAACTCTATTATGTAATGATTGAACTGACATTGTTCTGCTCTTTTCACACTGAGTGAAACACAAATTCTGAGAGAGATCTTCTTAATGAAAAGGGCATAACTTTCTTTTTCTTTCCACTGTTTTTGTTTACCAAATAATTTAACAAGTTGTAGTTTCATGTTTGTAAATGGCACACTTATATAGTGCTTTTATCCAAAGTGCTTTGCACTGTGTCTCATTCACACACACACACACACCCCAGTGGTAGCAGAGCTGCCATGCAAGGTGCTAACTTGCCATCAGGAGCAACTTGGGGTTCAGCGTCTTGATGAGACAAATATGTGTCAAAGCTCAATAATATGAAGAGGTTTATTTCCATACCTGAAACTTACAGTGCCTTGGAAAAGTATTTGACCCCCTTCAAAGTCTCAGATTCGTCTGGATTACAAATGACACTTGCACAGATTGTTCTTACATACAGTATCCAGTTTTTTATTTATATATTACAATCCAATGTCATAGTCCAAAAACATTTTTCAATTTAATCAGCAGATCTTTACAAAAAATATAAAACCGAAAAAATGCTGCTTGTGTAAGTATTCAACCCCTTCAGACTATTACTGGGTAGAGCCACCTTTGTGTCGCAGTGCCACCGATTCTCAACTGGATTTACAGTTGGACTTGGACTAAAACAGTCATATTGTTTGGGACTATTTTCCTGCTAAAAATTTAAGTTCCTCCCAAGATTTACTTATTTATTAGCAGACTGAAGCAGGTTCTTTTGTAATACTCGCCTGTATTTTGCTCCATATACTTCCTTCACTTTTGTCAAGAAATCCAGGTTCTGAGGATAACTAGTGCCATGGATGATGCTACCAACAGCATATTTCACTTCTTCGCTGTAGATTCAGCAGTGCTTTCAGGGCTGTCCAACCTCTTAGATACAAGTTTACACCTTATTCATAAGTTATGAAATTCTATGACCGTATCTTTAACTTCCTTAGAATGCGCCTTAGCCTTCATTTTCACTCCTTCTTTTCAGACTGACGGTCTCTTCGCGGACAGTTTTACTGAGGTGGTTCAGAAAATGGTAGCCGTTTTCATATTTATAAAACGGGTGAAGACCAGTTGTGTCCTCGTTAAGACAATATCTTTAATCTGTATTTTCGAGAATGTGGCGGGGTTGAATACTTATGCAAGGATCATCCTTGAGTTGTTCCATTTTCTTCCAATAATTTATTTAGAGAACATGAGTTTGCAATAAAAATACGGACATGGAAGAATATGTGTATTTATCACTTGTTATTAGGTGGGGGATTGAGTACTTTTCCAAGCCAGTGTATAGCATAGTGTGGAAATAGGATGTGTGTTTGAGGGAGCATGGGGTCACCTTGATTTTTGTCTGGTCTGAATTCCATGATCTAGGTGAAATGCCCACCTCCACCTCCTCCTCCTCCTCTCTTCATGGTGAACTGTCACAGTTTATAGAGAGACACAGGTGAAAGGCATTATTGTGTTGGACACTGAGTGGTGTTGCGGTGAGTGGAGCTCTTACCAGTGTGCAAGCAAACTGAATAGGTTATGACACATTTCTGTGTGTGTATAAATGTTTAGTGCTTTAAATATAGAAGATGAATTTTGTTGTATTTAGAACCAGCAAAATGTATCTGCACTCTGAATGCTGTTTTGTTCCCGCCTTCAATTTTTCTTAGTAAAACTGTCAAATTCTCCATACATCTACAGTATGTCAATTTAAAGCATCTGAATCATGCTGAAACGCTTAATTCATCCAATTTATTCATCCTGGTCAGAGTTGCATGAGCCAGCTAAAGTTTAACTAGCTTACCCTAACTAAGCACGGTTTACTGATACATAGAAGTCTTTAAGCAAAGAAATATAAAAGTACAAATCAGTAAAAATATGTACAAATACTAAACAATAAGTGTGCAAAATGTGTAGGCTTTTTTAAAAGTTGTACACAAATTAAGTATGGACACAAAGTTTATATGCATACTTGAAAAGTAAGTGTGCATACTACAATTTTAAGCATGCATGCCAGAATTTAAATATACATACTTTAAAATCAGGTTGCAATATAAATATAGTAACTAACCTGGCCAATATAACTGATTTCTGCCATGTGTGTGCGTGTGCATGTGTGGGTGTGTGTGTGCCTGTGTCTGGTCTCCTGGTGACACCATGTCTCATTAGCTTCTGTGGCAATGAGCAAGGTGTTTTGCAGAGAAGGCTCTCTCTGCTCCAAAAATAACACCATTTCCTGTCCATTAAACTGCGATTTCACACCAATCTGAGCTTAATGGCACACATGCGCACACAATGTGAATCTCTAATGACACACAAAGCCTCAAATCCATCCCGGCACACAACACCAGTCTTACACACACACTCTTCTATTAAATGTCGATTTCACACCAATCTGAGCATCACCTCAGCCTGGGCTTGCTGGAGGAGAGAAGCAGGAGGCGGAGGAGCCCATGATGCTGATTGGAATCAGACTGTTTCCTGAACGCTGCCTTCCTCTTGAAGTGAATATGCAGAAATGATCCTGACTGTGTATGTACATGGCACATCGAGGAAGAGTAGCAACATAAGTCACCTGTTCACCTTCCAGATGTGTTTCATGAAAGTCTGTCTCTTCAGAATGAATGATTCTTGTTCATTAGTCAGTTTCTCTATGAAGGATGATGTACAGTGGTGCTTGAAAGTTTGAAAGATATGCAACCTCAATAGGTAAATGCCCCAGTGTAATATTTTGAATTATTTGTTAAATTGGGTTCTCTTTGTCTAGTTACTGTATTCTCCTTTCATTTTCCACAAAGGCCTGTGCAAATGTTATCACTGACTGGTACAGGATAAGTAAGTAAGTAAATTTGATTTATATAGCACATTTAAACGCAGCAAAGCTGGCCACAGTGCTAAACAGAGTAAGAAAAACTTAAATAGAAAACAATAAAACCAGATAAATAATAGTAAAAATTTGACTAAAACACTGGGAGGGAGAGAGAGAGAGAGAGATGTTTTCAGCGTCTTTTAAAAAATTATAATTGAGTGTGAAAGGCAGATGTCCAGTGGCAATTGATTCCATAAACGAAGGGCATCAACTGAAAAAGCTCTATCCCTCTTAGTTTTTAAACAGGATCGAGGGACATACAAAAGAAAGATCTTAAAAATCTGCTAGATAAATGTGGTGTAAGAAAATCTTTGAGATAAGATGGAGCTTGATCAAAGAGGTTTTTTTTTCCAAGTTTCATTTTTATTGAATATTTCTGCTGAACACTTCTGATGAACATTTCTACAGAACATTTCTGTTGAGCGTTTCTGCTAAAAAATTATAATAAACATTTCTGCTAAATATTTCTAATGACCATTTCTGCTAAATATTTCTAATGAACATTTCTGCTAAATATTTCTAATGACCATTTCTGCTAAACATTTCTAATGACCATTTCTGCTAAACATTTCTGCTGAACATTTCTAATAAACATTTCTAATGACCATTTCTGCTAAACATTTCTAATGACCATTTCTGCTAAACATTTCTGCTGAACATTTCTA
>JAOUWY010000052.1:4305803-4317911 GCA_025728095.1 Prietella phreatophila | reverse complement strand
TGTGTGTGTGTGTGTGTGCGTGTGTGTGTGTGTGTGTGTGTATGATGTTTGCTACCTCAGTAACAAAGGAAACCCCTTGTCACATCACACACACACACACACACACACAAACTCATAAACGCATCCAACTTCATTTCACAAGATTTTCTCCTTTCCTATCGTTCTCCTTGACTGGCCGAAAAAAAAAATAAATCCAAATGACTGAAACACCAATGAGCCTAATTAAAAGTGAAATGATACTATTATCTATGTCTGTAATCCAGTTCAAATGAATATTGTTCAATGCAGGAAGTTAGCTGCTGTTAGAACATATCCGTTGAAGGTAAACTTCATTCCAAACACTTGCAGAGAACCATACTCTGTCTGAAAATTATTATGTGATTCTTGATTTAATGACAGGCTGTCCACATTAAAATTACTACCATGTTGTTCAGTTGTCAGATGTTCCTTGTTCCAGATGTGCCAGGGTCAATTTCGCTTTCAGATATTAACGCGTGGGCTCCGAAGTGGTGCAAAAGAAAAGTGTCTTTATTATCCGGAGATCGAGAGTTTGAATTCCAATGATGCAATGGTTATCTGTGGCCGGGGTTCTTCATGCACGTGCTAGTCTTTTCCCTGCCCGGTTGGTAGCTGTCGTAGGATAGCGGAATAAAATAATGAATTATACACATTTAATTCAATTAACAAATTTGCAAAATGTCAGGGTTTAGGTTTCTTACTGAGTTCAATGAAATGAAAGGCAAAGTATCTGTATTAGGATCTACAGTGTAGTAGGTCTGAATCTGTGCTTTCCTTCTCTCTTTCTCTCGGTCTTGCTTTCCTAAGCCTGAGTGGGAGGAAATCTACTTCAGTAGTTTATCATAGGAATTATAGCAATAGCCATGTTTGGCATATTCACAGAGCAACGTACACACACACACACTCACACACACACACACACATGTGCAAAGGTGCTCTCATTTATTACAACAATAAAAATCCATTACAGGCAGATTAGAGGGCATTGTTAATGTACAAATGTAAATGTAAGCATATTATTCAGTCACTACGAATAACAGGAAAGATCTGTACATAGTTTAGACTGTGAAGAATATGTGTCTGTAGTTTAATGTTTTAAAATAAATGCTGATTTAACAGAATAAAATGATGATGAGCCATCACACTTTTGACTTTTGTCTCCTTCTTCTGCGTGTGTGTGTGTGTGTGTGTGTGTGTGTGTGTGTGTGTGTGTGTGTGTGTGTGTGTGTGTGTGTGTGTGTGTGTGCGTGCCAAAAAGGAGAATCACTGCAGGAGGATAAAGATCCTGGGGGACTGTTATTACTGTGTGTCTGGTCTGACCCAGCCCAAAGCTGACCATGCACACTGCTGTGTGGAAATGGGACTCGACATGATTGACACCATCACGTGAGTGTACCCTCTGCTAAACACACACACACTGCTCATGACATTCTTTAATCTTGAAACATCGTTTTAGCAGATGGTTCATTTGGATGTGAATGTTTTTCTTTAATTCCAGCATTTTCCTCAATTGTCATTTATTTATTGCGTTTATTAAGGCAGGTAACTTAAACCTTTTGCCTTTCTAAATGCAAGAGATGTCAAAAAGCGTCCAGCTTTGAAAGGCAATGAAGCATAACCATCTTTACCAGGACGTCATGGGTAATTGCAGAATAATCGCACTGAATGATTTCCAGTGCAAAAAGAATGTAGATCTTTTTATCGCTTACACTGTAACAGGGGATTTGGGAAAATGAGATGACCTTTGTAGTTCTTAAATAGTATTATTGTATTTAGAGTTATTATTACTTCTTTTATCACTCTAGTGCTATGGTAGGTGTCAATAATCACTAACTTGCTAACTAAGAGTATGTGCTTTCGCTGGGATTGAAACATATTTGACACTAATTTGACAATCTAAGTGCTTTAATGACAGGCATAATCACATAAAAATACATAAGTTGTGCAATTCTGCAATTCTGGAAAATATGAAAAAGTTATTTTTCCCTACCCAAAGAAGCACTGTAATATTGTTCTGTAAAATGTACAGTAGTTTAGTGTCAGCAGAGGTACTGTACTTTTTAAGGGCTGCACTATTTATTTATTTATTTTTACATGGTATATTACAGTAAGTATGTCCAGAAATATACTGTAAATTTAAAATAAAATATAATCCACTACGTTTGCACATTTGGCTGGTGTCTAAATACACATCCCAGAATTCAGCATGGCCTACAAATATGGCTGCTGTAATCGGGCCATATGCTCCTGATTACTGATTACACACACCTGGACTCAATCACCTGCATGGCCACACTTACACTTATTAAGGACCCTCAGTATTCACATTCATTGTGAAGTATATGTGCTGTGTCCCTTCTACCATTCTATACCCAATCATCTGAACCATTGTTTGTTTCTCTGGTTTTGACCTTGTTTTGTTGCTTACGTATTTGACCTTGCCTGCCCTTGCTTATGCTGTTTGTATATTGCCTGACCCTTGCCTGTTTACTGATCACGTTTTTGGATTACGTCTGTCCTGTTTGCCAAAATGATTAAAACCACTGTGTACCTGCACTTGTGTCCTCTACTGCTTCATGATGCTGATGCTTTTATCCAAAACAACTTACAATCCATGCAGGATAAAACTGAGCAGTTTAAGGTTAAAGGAGCATTCCTGCATAAAGCTAGAATTTCATATTTATTTTTTGTCATAGTATGCATTATTCTGTCACACTATATTGTTTCACTTAGTGTCAGCGTTTTAACAGAATTCATGATTGTTTTCACACCTTGATGTAATGAAACGACAATACCCAGCATGCATTGTCCATATATATATATATCTCATCCCTTTGATGTGGTGAAGTTGTCCTGTCCCCTAAGAAGAAAAACACGGCCAAAGCATAATGTTTCCACCTCCATGTTTGACGGTGGGGATGGTCTTCCTGGGGTTATACGCAGCATTCCTTTTCCTCCAAACACGGCGAGTTGACCACCAGAGGACAACTGGGTGAAAGTGTTGTGGTATATATATATATATGATACCTTTCCAAGCCTATAGTGTCATGTGACGTGATATGAAGGAAGCAGGACGGATGCAAGTGCAGTTTGAACGGTGATGTTTATTTACAGTGATGGTAGGAGACAGATGCAAAACACCTGGAACTAAACTAGGCTATGCTAACTTGACTAAGGCTAAACATGACATGAAACGAAAACTCGCGATAATCGCACTCTGGCTTGCCATGGAATATATTAATTCATATATACATACATGGTCTATTGAACCATGCCGTGTGGAGCACGGCTCACGGTATATATAGACATACCGGTCATTACAGGTGCGGGCAATTCCAAAACACACGTGACCCTTGACGACGCGATATGAAGACATGACGTCAACACGGAAGAAGCAGGCGCATGCGCGCTGCTTCACGGGGGAATCATGACATTTAGGAGATGGTTGCAGATACAGGCCATTAGAAACGATAACCCAGTAGCGTCAGGGTACTAATCTGGCCTTTTTTTTTCGTCATGTCTTCTCAGGGAGTTTTTCCTTGCCACTTTTATAAATATATAAATGTAAAATTTATATCCGGAATTTATATATTTCTATAAAGCTGCTTTGTGACAATGTCTGTTGTTAAAAGCACTATACAAATACAATTGAATTGAATTGAATTTAGGGATTTAAGTTGTAACAAGTGGTTAATCGAGTTACTAAGTTATTGTGTGTGAAAACTCTTTCTCGTTTCCCCCCTTATATTCAACGCCAGTTTGATCTTCTCACCCTCTGAGACACATAAAGTTAGGCACCGCATCTTTTCGAGCTGCTGCTCATGCTGTGTCACTTGGCAGTGTAACTCACTTGGAGGAAAGCTGTATCCTCCATGTTCTGCATACATGAGCTCACAGTTTCACTAGCATGGTAGTGCTAGTGTTAGTGTCACTCCTGGCCATGGATGGCTGGGGCACATTATTTTCCCCTTTCTGATAGATGATGTGAAAATGTAGCTCTCAACCTGTATTTGCATGATTTTATGCTCTGTGGTGCTGCCACGTGATTGGCTGATTGGATAAATGCATGAATGAACTGGCATAAAGTTGTTTGTAATTAAGTGGCACAATGCTAATAGTCAAGTGTTTATGCCATTCTTTAAAGGAGCAGTGTGTAATAGTTTGTGTCCCTGCTGATTGCATGGCAAATTGCAACTGAAATGGAAACATTGGCAATGGTAAATGATAGCCATATGTTCGACCGTATGTTATTCATCACTCTATAAGAATGTGTGTGTGTGTGTGTGTGAGTGAGTGAGCTGACTGTTATGTCAATAGTTGTTTCTCTGGTTCCTTGTGTTGTGGCTGGAATGTCTTATCACCTAATACAGGTGGACACACACACACACACACACACACAGACACCAAAAGCTCTTTTTTTTTGCTCACTGACATTCTCCCATCTCAGGCTGTCGAGTTTTCTTCCCCCATTCAGGTTGTGTTGTTAAAAATAAACCCAGCAAACCCTTTTTCCGTGCTCTCTTTCCTGCTCTCTCTTTCTCTGTGTATGGTGTTATGTAGGTAATGAGGTGAGAGGAGATTTCTTTGCAAGTAGGTCTCCATGATTCAGGATGAACTAAGAAGACCATGTTTTTTCTTAGAATTCACGATCCTCACTCAGAATTCTTTTACCAATTTTTAAGGAACTATATTAATGTTTATTAAATTCACATAGCAGACCATTATAGCTACACTGTCCTAGCTGATGTTTCTGAGTCATGGCTCATCTGCGTTTTGATTTACTGAACCACTGGCACATTTATACTGCAATAACCTAAATCCTAAATTCTATACTTGTATTTAATATAAGAATTGAATTGTTTTGAGGTGCCCAGAGTGCAGTGGAGTAAATTGAGATAAAAGGCATCATTGCAACTTGCCATCATAAAGTAAAATATTAAACTGATTGTGTTAAATATACTTTTCTTTTTGCTTGCATTTATACTGTATATAGGTTTGGCTGCTCTAGGTCTGCATGACAAAAGCAAACCTATACAGAACCCCAACATCAGTATAGAATTCTTTAGTTCACATATAATACTTGATATGGCAACTTTAGGACTGCAATTACAGATTTGCACTCAAGTCTCCATCAGAGAACAGTTGATAACTTCAATAAAATAGACTTAATGAATTTCATGGTTATACTGTACACATGCACGATTTGTCTATGTAGTACACAGTTATAGAAGGGATTTATTTATTTATAATCACACTATCAGGTGTCACCTAGATGAGGATGGGTTCCCTTTCGAGTCCGGTTCCTCTCAAGGTTTCTTCCTCATATCGTCTCAGGGAGTTTTCCCTTGCCATAATTGCCTCTGGCTTGCTCATTATGGGTAAACTTAAAATGTATAAATTTATACGTTTTAAATGTATATCCTAAATGCATATGTTTCTGTAAAACTAATTTGTGACCATGTCCATCGATAAAAGCACTATACAAATACAATTTCATTGATATCCATGTTTTCGTTTTAGAAATAATTCGAACCCTTTTTATACAGAAGAATACTTTTATACTAATCGTGCTATTACTTGGTATCCGTCTGAAAAAAAGGAAAGAAGTGGTATCAGCCATCCTTATTTTCTATATGTTCAACCCCACCTCAGCCAGATTGCGTCTTTCATTCACAACTGTACAATCACCATCTCTGCTTCACCTGCACTTTTGCCTTATGTTGTTTTTTAGCAAAGATTATCAGTGTACATTTTTGCACTAATTATTTGACATAGCTATTAAATTTTGACAAAAATATTAACTGTCTTTTTTAAAGTGAGATTAGTCATTTTTATACAGTGTGGATGCGAGACCTGCTTGTGGAGGAAACTGCCACATTATTTGAATAACACAAAGAATTAAAGCACAGTTCTGTATTCTTTACAAAATACATTTTTCTAAGAGTGTACATTTGTGTGTTTGTGTGTGTGTGTGTGTGTGTTCAATGGCAGGTCTGTTGCAGAGGCGACGGAGGTGGATCTGAACATGCGTGTGGGATTGCACACAGGTCGTGTACTGTGTGGGGTTCTGGGATTAAGGAAATGGCAGTATGATGTCTGGTCAAATGATGTCACTCTGGCGAACATGATGGAGGCAGGAGGTCTTCCAGGGTCAGTTTCTACATGACCACTTCATGACCATTGGACACACATAGAGCTTGATTTCAACAACAAGATGTTGATTCTTTCTTACAAGCATCTTGTGAGTGGAAAAGAGATGAAACCCTGAATCTAAACTTGTGGATCAGACCGGGACCGGGTGTAAGAGTTGATTCAACCCAGAAATCCAACTCAGCCATCTAAAAGTGCAGAGGCCCTGATTTACTAATGGTTTAAGAGTGTAAAACACATAAACAACTTGGTTTACTAACCAGGAGGGTTGCATCTTTCAAGTGTGTGTGTTTGTCAGTACACTCTCTATGTATGTATGCATGTATGTCTGGTGGCTCGGGGGAAATAAATTGTTACACAGTCTGGTCGTGAGGGCCCAAATGCTTCGGTACCTTTTGCCAGATAGCAAGAGTGTGAAGAGTTTATAACATGTTCCCTGACCAGGATGCAAACCCAGGCCACGACAGTGAGAGCCCCGAATATTAACCACTAGACCACCAGAGCGTTTGATTTTATTATATTATATGTTAGCATTCACAACCAGCTAGTTCTGACTGGGTTTTATACAGCATTGATATGTTGGATTACATTTTCAGACTGCACAGTGAGTTTTACAAAACATCCCTAATGATACTCATCTTATATACTGTACCAGCTTATACACAGTATTTTATTATTATTATTATTATTATTATTATTATTATTATTATTATTATTATTAGACAGGGCTAACATTCTGGTCACTCTGTCTATCACTAACTGTATTATGTACAGTATATTAAGGAGGACCCACACTGTAAACCCTAACAGTGGAAATGACTAAATGAAATGAGTAATCGCTATTCAGATATGTTTAAATGTCATATTGACTTATCTGGCTTAAGTTATGAGAAGACAGTAACTGAACAGTTATTTCATTTGTGAGATTTTAAGTACTCATTGAGTCGCAAATCATGTGACTCAAGATTTAATTACTTAAATAATAATATTAGTTTAAATCTAGGCCATACCTTCTTTCAAATTTCATCCTCAACACCTCAAATCCCTCCTTTATAAATGTGACTATCATGACTGACTTGCAGCAATGCATACCTTTAATACTTGACCATTAATAATTAGTGTATGGATTGTGATTTATGTTGGCAGGTCTTGGGTTCAGTCCTAGCACTGCATTTCAAACTTTTCTTAAATAGTTCTTTAAACATAGCTTAGTGGAATTAAATAAGTATAACAAAGCGTTAAGTAAACTCAATGTCTATAAATGATCTGTACTTAGAGTAATCGATTTTTACACGTAAATGATTTCAGGTAATCAGTTTCCTTAAATGATCTGAGTAAAGTTACCTCAGTGGGTTTTGCAGCATGTCACGTTATCAGGATGGAGACGGATGCAGGTGCAGTTTAAAGCTTTATTTAAAGAGACAGGCAGACAAATCCAAATCAGTAAGCAAAAACATAATCACGAACAAGCGATCAGGCGATCTACAAACAGGCATAGACGAGAAACGATGACACGAGGGCAGGATCAAAAACAAAGCGAGGAACAAAGATCAAAGGCTTGGTATGATTCAGGCGGCAAACACTGAAGCTCAATACTTCGCCCGGAACAAAGACACCCAGGGGTTTAAATATACAAAGTAATCACGGGGCATAACAAGAGATGGCAAAACAAAACACACGTGTCAAACGTAAACAAAGTATGAAAACCTGGAAACGTGCGCTCTGGCGCTATGGGCAGTGTACTCCACAGGGGAATTCCATGACGCAGCGCAGGAGCGCAGTATAGTCAGGTCCAGTAATCCACTACCATCCATTTTTAATACCGGTTATTTATGTTTTAATGTCTTGTTATTTATGTCTTGTCTGAGAAATACTCGTGCAAAAATGAAACATACTACATCTTTATCTCCTGTTTAATTGTGAAGACATATTTTTGCTGAGTGTTCTCTGTGTGTCCCGTACAGTAAGGTTCATATCACCAAAGCCACTTTGGAGTGTCTGAATGGAGATTACGAAGTGGAGCCAGGCTATGGGCATGAGAGACACGCCTTCCTCAGCAAACACGCCATCGAGACCTTTTTTGTTGTGCCCTCTCACAGACGCAAGGTAGAATTCACATGCCCATATGTGTACAATCATGCCAATGCAATACACACAATTCTACATACTATACAAACTATACCTGTTTTGGTCTGAGAAAGGTGTTGATCACATATGGGACAGTTATTTTAGAGGCTCATGCAAATCTCCAATCTCCAGTTCCTGAAAATAAAGTCTTACTGATAAGCCTCTATGTCACGATTTAGCTTTATAATCAAAGATGCTTACATTTCTTTTTTTTTTTGTCATTCTTATATTTAACAAGTACTGATAATGATTATTGTATTCCCTTTTTAGATTTACGGTACATTTAAAAAAAAAAAAAAAAGAAGATTTCGCTCCCTCTCTTTCCTTTTTTTAATCCAGATTTTCCCTGGCTTGATTCTGTCTGATATAAAGCCAGCAAAGAAGATGAAGTTTAAGACGGTCTGCTACCTTCTCGTTCAGCTCATGCACTGCAGGAAAATGTTTAAGGCTGAGATTCCTTTCTCCAACGTCATGACCTGCGAAGACGATGATAAGGTGCGTGTTTACGGGTGTGCACTTTTAAATCTACTTTCGCATGTGAGTGTGATGTGGCAATTTGGATCAGCTGCAGAGTTTGAGTGGATTTTGTATCAATGGATGAAGCACACACATGTACGGTACATACATGCATACTCACATACACACTAATGTAACTCTAACCTGATATCCTCTTTCATTTCTCTTAAAGTGGGTGATTGTGTGTACGTGTACAGGTGGACTGTTTATGTTTCCTGTCTTAAATAGATTTAAGTCATGACTTTCAGGACCTTTGCTAGAATTCAGCCCTGATTAGCTCATAGATAAATGAATTTGATTCATTTCATGTGCGAGGGTGTATACTGTCTGACTTTTCATCAATCATTACAGAGGCGAGCTCTACGCACAGCATCAGAGAAGCTACGCAACCGCACGTCCTTCTCGGGAGTAGCGCATAACTCACCCGGCACACGTGTGAACCGCTACATCGGAAGACTGATTGAAGCTCGGCAAACCGAATCGGAAACAGCGGATCTCAATTACATCACTCTGACCTACAGGAGCAGAGAACGAGAGAGAACGGTGGGCACACTCACAGCCACAGTCTTTCACGATCACATTTACACACACACAAATAAAAAAAGAGGCTGTGGCATTATTCTGAGCTGGCCTGGCCTGTCCAGTAATCTGTATAGGCTGCTGCATAGGGCACGGTTTCTTTCTTTCTCTCTTTTTTTTTTAACTGAAACACACATAGCATGTTTCAACATTTATAGTGTCCCTTAAAAAATCTGTATCATTTTGGTTAGTTCTGGTGTGGTTTAATTATTCTATTTTTAGACGGCTTTTTTTTTGTTTGTTTGTTCTTATTAGCATGATTTCATTTGCAAATATGAAGGATAAGGGTAGTGGTTGTAGCTTTTCCTACATTTGTTTCAAATCCATACTATTTATTTTCACATCAGATCAAGTTCATGCTAAGTTTTATGTGAAGTAACTGATTCACTGATTATGACCTCTATAGCTCAACTTTGTGTGAAAGAGTTACATTCCCAGAGTGATACTGGTTTCTTGGCAGCTGTATTTTTTCCCATTAAAGTAGTTCTCACTTCGCCTTAATCTTTTGTAGAACACATTTTTCACCACATGGCTCAGAGGTCCTAACATATGACAACAATGCTGTGGAGTTCATGTGGACTAACCAAGTGAGTTAGCTGAGCGACAGATTATATAACCAAATTTTGTATCACAATATTTTCCAATTTTTAAATGGTAATGGTAACAGTTTATATCACAATATCCACAGTTGGTTTATTTATTAAAATTTTTTTTGTGTGGTTTTTTTTTTTTACTTAGTAGAGACGTTTAGAAAGTTACCGCAT
The DNA here is from genome assembly GCA_025728095.1 of Prietella phreatophila. Taxonomy (NCBI): domain Eukaryota; kingdom Metazoa; phylum Chordata; class Actinopteri; order Siluriformes; family Ictaluridae; genus Prietella; species Prietella phreatophila. The sequence continues at coordinate 4,307,757 of JAOUWY010000052.1, read as the reverse complement.
CAAATAAAGAGAATATTAGAACCGCATGTAATCCTCAGATAAACTGCATTAATAGAAACACAGAACAAGAATATAAAAAAATATAAACAACAGCTGCTTTGTCAGTAGTGCAAAAACAGATAATGCCTTAATATCCATTTAACAGTCTCTATAAATAAATGCAAATCATATATTTCCTTTTTCATCTTTGCTCGGCATTTGTATATGAAGAAATACGCAGCTACTCTGTTGTACCAAATAGTAGCTGAACATAATGCCTAGTTTATGTTTGTCAGATCCACACTGGACCAGGGGAACATGTGGTCAAAACGTTTTAGCACCACACAGCTGTCGGTCATCATATTATGCATGAAATTGTTGTGTAACTACTTTTTGTTTAAAGAGACTCTTCCATTGTTACTCATATGCTACTAATTGCCAAAAGCATAAAACAGCCTTTAATCTGTTCTCCACATCCCCACAGCTGTATGTGCAGCAGTTTTGGCAACAAGTAAGCTTTAAGGCAAATAGATCAGATGATTTCTGGTGAAATGATATTCAAACATATCTGGCAGTTGAAACATTTCTATAAGTGTCTTATTTACAGTATAGAGGTATACAAACACTACTATGCTTCAGTTAAAATGCAGCATCGATCTAGGTAGCTATTGTTGAGGCCAAAAATGTACATACATCGAGGCTAAAGATATTCAATCTCCATTTTTCTCAACTTCACACGTCATGTTGCCATATGTTTCCTTTGGCAAGTCAATTAGCACATCTACTTTGTTCACATCAGAGGTTATTTAAAAAAAATTGATTAGTGACAGATATACAGGTGGCTACCTATGCTGGTCTATGCTAGACTGATGTTTACAGGTGATCACCAGCTGTTTGGAGGCGCGTTCTGTGATCAGATGAAAGAAAAATTGTACCGTTTGGCTATAATGATTAGCATTATTTATGGAGAAAAAAATGTGAGGCTTTTAATCCATAGGGCAACATTTCTACTGTGAAGCATGGGAGTGGCAGCATCACGTTTTATACTGTATAAAACAAAATATTGTAGATGTCATCATGAGGAAGGAGGAATATCAAGAAATACTGAAGCAAGACATCAGCCAGAAAGTTCAAACTTGGTCACAACTGCAGGACAATGATCGTAGGCATGCCTCCAAAATTGTAACAGAAAGCCTTAAAGCAGTTTGATCTGCAAAGGGCCAATGTGGGTGCAGGTTTTCATTCTAATCAGCCGGAGCTACACCTGTTTAATCAGCTAATTTTGGCTTTCAATAGACTATCAGGTGTGACTTCTGCCTGGTTGGAGTAAAAAGTTTCATCCTCACTGGCTGTCTCTGGATAAGATGGGACATCCCTGCCTTAAACACAACAAAGTGAAAGTCAGGTTTGTAGGCCTCCTTGCTCAGATGTGCTTTTTCAGTTCAGTCCACAAATTTTCTCTTCATTTCAGGTCAGGGCTTTGTGAAGGCCATTCTAATACTGAGTTACACCTGTTCTGTCAGAAGGAACGAGTTAAGCAATTATGTTGAAAATTATGCACATGTGGTTAAGCAATTGTAAGACAATGCCACCATATACTAACAAAGTGTCTGTAAATTTCTGACTCACTGAACATCTGATATAGTAAATAAAGGCTCAAGTAAATCTGTCTCTTATTTTGAAATGACCTCTTATGGAAATAAAGTAGATCCCCTAACTGACAACACAGGACCTGTATGATAATGTGAAGTGTGTGTAGGTGTGAAAAAGTTAGTCTGAGTATCAATTCTCAAGGTCAGTTCTTCCACCATAAGACCCCCAAAAAAACTCTGATGGTGAGGGACGTAGAATAAAAGAGAAGCAATAACCTTGGATATAGGCACAAAAAGATTGTTAGCATACACACACACACACACACACACACACACACACACACACACACACACAGAGAGAAAGCAGCATCCCCCACATTGTT
>JAOUWY010000052.1:4260614-4272223 GCA_025728095.1 Prietella phreatophila | reverse complement strand
ATTTATAAACGTATATTGATGCCATATATTTATCAAAACGATGTCAACTGGTGAAATCGAAGCAGGACTAGGACTACACACACACACACACACACACACACACAGACATACATATACCTACAGAACATTATGCCACTGATTTCTTTTTTATTCTCTATTTATTTATTGTAGCCTACATGTTTTTTTAATATACAGGTACACTTTTAAATGAGTGAATAATAGTTCACTAAACCCACCAAAAAAAAAAAGAAATACATTTTTTTCTTGCTTCTAAACGGATTCTGTAGTAATATGTTTATATTTACTTAATACTTAATGCATATTTATTTAAACTGAATGTATTCATATAATTGTTCAGGTGAGAATATTTATACCTTATGCCTTATTATTGTTATTATTTTTGTATGGTGTATAAATTTTATATCTTCACTGTGGTTTTTTTTGTTAATTTTTTTTTATTTATTTATTTTTTTATCAGTTTCAGTTTTCTTATCTTTCCAACAGACTGTTGGTTGGAATCTAAATGGAAAAAAAGCACTGCATGACCATACCACATTGTCACTGCATATTGCTTTCCGTGCATTTTTTTTTCTGTTGTTACACTAATGACATTTTTTTGTCTTATTTCTTTTACACTATTGCACAACTAAGTGAAGAAGACTAAAGCTTTATTCTATTCTCTTTAATTCTATTTTGTTCTGCAGTGCATGATGGGTATTGGTCTTCATATCTTCTGAAACGGGTATTTGCCTGCTCCTACCTCTGTTTTCGAAGATTTATTGTCTATTTTATTTCTGAGAGACCTTGCTTTTGCCAGTGTGACTTTTTATATATAGACTTCGGACCACTTAAGTTTGAATGCTTGTATTTGGTGGATGTACATTGTTATATTGATATATATGTTTGTGTGTGTGCCTTTTTAATAAATTGTCTTTTAATAAATCATCTGGTGTCATATTGTGTGAAATATAGCTCAAATCTACTGCTGTGAAACAAGTATAAATCAAAGCATTAAACCTAATTTGCCAAACATGGTGTCAATAGATTAAATTATGTGATACCTGAATTAACCTTAAACCATACATTCTCTTTCTTTCACTCAAAATATACCTTGCCAACTCATGATTATGCGCCTGTGTGCCTTTTTTTTTTTTATAAAAAATCGCCTGTGGGCAGAACTCTATTTGTGAGCTTGTGCGTCCTTATCGTGGTAATCGCCAGCGGAGCTGTGCACTAATTTTAGCTCGGTATTTGGGGGAACCAGGCTCTGCTTTCTGCAGTGCCTTTGACCTGCTCTCTGTTTGTGTTGGTTGGGCACAGGAATGCCCCCCTCCTACTGCCCAAGCAAGCAGCCTCTCTGGCACCATTCACCCCCACCCCCATCCCACCACCCTTTGCACGCTTACACAATTAAACACAAGATCTTAAAGTAAACAAGTAAATATTTTATAAGTAACACTTGAAATGCAGGTCCACCCAAATCTATTGATTTATACGATTGGGGTTGTGCAATGTGAATTGTGGCCTCTAGATGAAATGCAGTGTCATGGTATCCGGACAGAGTTGCCTTTTCATTGGATGAAGAATAATAACTCTTTTATAGGTGAACACGATCTCATTCCTCAAAAGCTCTCAGTTTAAAATATGACTTAAAGCTATAAACAAGAAAATAGTCAACATGTTTGTCAGGTGCCCAAAAAGCTTGCTGTCTGAACACACTTTTGGAGAAATATTTTCTGAATGCTGTGAGAAATCACTATTTCGCACATGCTGTTGTTGGCTTAGTTCATAAAGATGAACCAAACAAGCAACAATAACAAAAGTAAATTAAATAGTCACATTCTTTTTGGGCTTCCACATGTGTATCTTTTAATTTTTTCTGTGTATTTTTTTCAGCATGAAGGTTTATCCTTTATAACAACAAATGCAGTCTCTACAGGTGAAACCAAAATATGTATTAGACCATAATTCATGTAATTAAACCAAGTGTAGACATTCAGAGCTATTAATTATTTAAACAATCAATTTAACAGCGCACACCTGAGCAGAAAGTAACACCTATCAGTGCAGTATTTTTGATCACTTGAAAAAATGGGTTGGGTTCAAACAAAGGTGCCATCATGTTCTATGTTGTTCAACACATCTAGATGTAAATATGAGGAAATGAAAGCTGAAATTCTGATCTATCATCTCACATTCATCTTTCGATCTCAAACCCAAATGTCTTCGATATACAGCGAAAACAAATTAAATTGGTATTGTATCTAAAATAACTGACAAGTCTACACATAGCCCATCTATTTATGAGTTTGAATTTTATTGAGCAATGACAATGAAAGAGCTTTTTAAATAAACAGTAATATTGCTGGCATCCATTCAAACAGAGACCTGAAGTCATATATAAATTAAAAGTGTTTATTTAAAATTTTTTAAAAATACATTAAATACAAATCATATATGAACAAAACCATTTTCCTTTCTTAAAGAAAGGTATAGCTGTGTAATATTTATTTTAGTAACATGAAAAGCTTTTTAATGAATCAAAATTCTTTCAAATGATAAAAAAAAAAAGTACAATTACCCGTGAACGGAGAGATCCTTAAAAGTGACTTGCGGCTATAAGTGGCCCTAACATTGCACAACAGAATGAGGAACGGCAAGTTCTTTTTTTTTCTTAACTCAACATTTCATTAGCTTTAATATATGCCAAGGTGGAGCTTTTAAAAGTTAGCTTAGCATTACCATAACCAGTGCTGGTCCTTCCTTCATGCCTACTTTTCAAGTCATGCTGTTCCCCCCTCACCACCCCTAGGGGCCTGCCATGCTAATAACAAAATTTCATTATTATTTAGCGTAGTGTTCGTATATGTCTAATGAATTATAATATTGTTTTATTTCTACCATTATCCATATTCATTAGGTTTTTATCATTCATATGAATTGCTGTTTCCTAGATAGAAAACCAGATTATAGATACAGGAGCTAGATAAGGTAATAGTCATAGTCAAGTTGATTTACAAAAAGCTACATCACAGAAGATTCAATAAAGAAGAGGTGTGGCATTGGTGTAAAAATGATTTTTATTATATAATGAGTAAGCAGAGTTCTGCTTGGGGCCCCAGAAAGGTTAGGAGTGGTACTGAGCTTAACTTTAACATTCGTGTTGTTTTAGCTTCATTTTAAGCAAATAAGTAAATACATAGCTTAAACCTTACTAAAACAAATGGCTATCTTCAAAATTAGCTTATATCTAGCCATTTATCTTAAGAGAAAGCTAGGTTTCCCAAGAAACCCGAAGACGTCTCGTATTAGCCTGAGGACAGAACCATCTCTTTTCATTTTGTACAATGCACTGTTGATATAATATCTAAAAACTTATTAGTGATTATATTCCCAAAACATGTTGAGTTCTATCTATTACCTGTTGTGCAATCAGTGAGTCACTTAATCCTCAAAAAAAAGAGAGAAAAGGATGAGCTTATATGCCTTTCTTAGATAAATAACTTCAATATTTTAAGGTTCACATGCCTTTTCAGACACAAAGCTGGCCAGAAAAAAAACAAAAAAACAAAAAAAACACACACACACATACTTATCGACAGTATATAGAAATGACACAAGGTTTAAGCAGGGACAATAATTTTTGTACTTTGTTATACGCTTCACCCAAAATCTAGTTTAATTAAAAAAAGGTGTAGCACCAACATGTCTTAAGTCTTTACGTAATTAAAAACATATTTTGCACATTTTGTATGTATTTTTTTTTTAGTTTTTGGGAGGGTGTTGAGGGGTCAAGCTTTTGGCTGATTCTGTGCTACTGAGCTACTGGGAGTGGGGATACCTCTCCGGCACCCTCCATATTCAAGTCATTTCTCAGGAGGTCAGACAAAGGAAAAAAAAATCCCAACAGCCGTACTAAATTATATAAAGACAAGCTATCCAATAGGGTTACTGAGCTAATCTGTAAGCTTTTCGTTTGGGTAAAGTAACTGGACAGCATTCAGAGACAGAGCACTAAGCAATAATCAATATTTATCAAATTTCAGCCCTGACATGGTTAAGGCAGTGATCTGAAGTAGAAAAGTAACTGCCAGTGATCATTATCAAACTTTGGAGTGCATACAAATGATATGCAGTAGTAATGCTAGATGGTGTTGCATTTCCTTACATAATCACTGAAAACTCACAGAAGGACAATTATCGTGCAATTTGTGCAATTATATCATGAAATGCACAAAATGTCAAAGATACTGATTGACATTTCAGCACTGCGAGCAATATCATGTCAAGTGCTCTGTGGTGTATTTTAGTGCATTAAATACATGTTGTGTATTATATACATTTGGAATCCACTTGGAAGCATGCTGCATGCTGTAGCTTTGATAGATCAGTTACTCTCTCTTCCTGACAGCTGAACAAAAAAGCTGGTAGGAAAACAGGTATCAGAAAGCCATGTACCGGTAGTTATTCTCCTACATGGTTAACCTGGGCATAAATCAGCAAGTGATCACACAAGCATATACAGTGAATAAAAGAAAATAACTACAATGAAAAAACAAAACAAAACAAAAAAACACACACACAGAAATGAGTTTTTTTTTTTTTTTTTTTTTAAATCATTCAGTGTGAGTAATAGGTCCTAGAATATAATAAATTTAAACACTTTCATAATGCGTGTTGCAAGAAATGGCCAATGTAATAGACTGGGGTAGTTGTTCAGTGAGGGACCAAAGTGCATCAAGTGCTTGTGCTTCAGATGGAGCCAATGGCAAGAGCAGGCCAACACTACTGAGCATGCCCATTTCGAACAGTCCTACACCAGAAGGGCAGAGACAGGACGCAACGCTACGAGAGAGACAGTGATAGTCATGGCAGTGATTTACTCAAGGCGTTTCATTTCACCAGAAAAGAGAACGGGCCAACTACATACTTTCAGTCAAACCCATATACTTAAGAAGCTGTCACAAATAACCAAAAGGTAATGAAGCCCAAAGGGTAATTTAGAGATTTCTTTTGTTAGTGTAATCCAAATGGTGCTTTCATTGGGCTATAATAAAAATAGATTAGCACAGATCTTACCCTCCCTCCCTACCTCCCTGCCCCCTCTCTCTACTCCCCTGATGTGTGAAAGTGACCTGATGAGTCCCTGCTCCGGTGCATAGGTGGGGTGCTCAGAAATAGGGCACCACCTTTAAAAATCTCCCTTTCCCCATTTTCCTTGTGGATTCATACCATTCAGAGGGGATCGTCTGCCCTCTCCTATTTTCCTTCAGTCTCTCTTGTGTTTCTCATTTATTTTCCTGGTTATAACAGTGGACTTGGCTTTGTTCTTTGCCCTCGTAGCCTGGCAGAGGCTGTCCATACTTGTCCACACACCAACATTGACCACGTTTATGGCCTTTGGATGGACGACACTGTAGGGAGACAGTAAGGAAGGGGGGAAATGTATGGGAGTATTATGTTAGAGACATGTATATGTAAAGAAAACAGCCTCCAAATGGAGGAAGGAATAGACATGGGCAAAAAAACAACAACACATTTCTCCCAGCATATCTCACCCAGGTGACAGAGAGTAACACCAACACTAGAAACTAAAGTGAGAGAGACAGTAAGACTGAGACAGAGAGCAAGACAGGGAAAGAGTAATAATGCAATTCAAATAACTGTGGTCAAATTGGTATATGAAAATTTTAAATTAATTTTCCTTTCTTTATCATTTTGAAACAGTATGGAAACAATGAGAAAATTAGCTTTTTTATTATTTCTCTTTTTTTCACTGTCATTTTGGCTGTGAGACAATAAACGGGGCAAATCAAATATCACGTCTGAGAGAAGAATGCATTGCTACCTTTGGCTCTGTGTGACCTCATCAGAAGCTGCAGCAATGCTATTGGAGATAGCAATATTGGAGATAGAAATATTTAACTATTAATTTACCTATTAAAAACTATTTCATAAGGAATGTTGAATGATACATGTTAATTATGATATAGCAATGGTTATTGCAAACTCTTCATCTTACACCTGCCACAAACAATTTACTTCCTTACAAGCACGATCATTTAAGTAAATATCCTCTTACTGCTACCTATGACACTTATATCAGGAATGCGCTTTGATGCATGACAACATATATGTTAACTAAGGAATAAAACAAAATGGGGCATGGTGCTACTATCCGAAGCACAATAACAGCACATCGCAAAGTGTTTTACCAACCCTGGACGGGGTGCCAACCCATCACAAGGCAAAATCACAAAATATGGAATTTGGAAATGTCAAAAAGCCTACAGCACATGTCTTTGGACTGGGGGAGGAAGCTGGAGTACCCAGAGGAAAACCCTGAAGCACAGGCCAGATATGGGATTTACATTGAGATTTTTTTCACTTAGCAGATGCTTTTATCCAAAGCGACTTACAAATGAGAAAAATTTGGGGGATTTGAACTCCAAACCCTGGTGGTGTGAGGCAAACATGCGGACCACTAAACCACCATGTTCCCCCAGCTCTGGAAAATCATAAGGCACAAAATAATGTAGCTTGTAATGAGAAATCAGAAAGTGCTAAGATCTGAACATTTTCCAGTGGTGAAAAACAGTTACAAAGTGCTGACACCTGAGACTATTATCTCCTGACAGAAAGCTTCAGCATACCAACGATTAGACGGTTATCTTTGTTAAATAACAGCATGCGTTTAATTCATTTATTATTTGTCTTATCTTATTATGGACTCACCACCACACATGTCCCTATAAGTGTTCCCATTTCTATAAGCGAGTTATAGAAATAGGAACATATTCGAGCAAGCGCATTGCTTAAACCTGTGATTTGTCTTGCTCCTGTTATAGAGCTGCTGTTATAGAAAATTAATTTACACCTACAGACCAATCAGATTTCAGATTTCAGCAGTGTTGTGATATAATAATACATAGACAGCATTTAGATGTGTTCATTCAAAATCTCACGGCTTTCTGCTTCCAGGAACGCAAACAAGGATATACAGTCCATACAAGACTTTATGGGTATGAAATACAAAAATGCTTCTATATCTGAAATTATTATGAATGAGCGATTTGTCTACAGAGTAACCAGCCTTAGACTGACCGATGAAATAGAGCAGAAAGGCTTACATCTGAGTAAATTAGCAGTATGGTGGTGTAATAGTGCTTCATGCATGAATCGAACAAGTTTAAAGAATAAATAAGGAAACATCATATAAAATTATCAGGTTGTTCCTCTACAGGTTCTGGTAAATTTAAATTTTTAATAAGAATGTTTCCATTTTAGCTGGCTGAAATCTTAGTTTTTTAATTCACGCAGTTTACTTTATCCATCACACAGACCTCATTAATCATTATTGACAAACATTACAGATTTGTAAAAAAAAATAGTTATTCGACCATAATTCATATAATTAATTGCCGATAGTGACGCTGCTGTGTGATAATCATGCACATATCCAAGAAGACCTGAATTCTCCATGGTGGTGACGCTACAGCACAGACTAGTGATGGAAGTAGGTGATTATCACCTACAGCATGGAAAGACGCTGCGGTTTCGTTGGAGTCCATAAGCCGAGACAGAGACTCCGACCGAGATCGACTAATAAGACCCATACCTAGAACAAGGCTACGTTTATGTGGTCTCATGAGCCAGCTACTCTTTAACTCAGGCTGGTAATTTTAACAAATTGTGCACATACCCTTATACACACAACTGTGTGCACATATGAGGGCTGAATATACAGCGTACGCTGGCTTGAGTAGTGTCTTTATGATGTTAATAAAAAAGCTTAAGGGGATATTTGGCTCTGCTAAAACATTTGCCCTACACAGTTAAAGAGCTGTCTGACTATTTTAGGAAACTGGTACCGATAAAAATCATCTGGAGCTTAATTTGGGAGAGAAAGAAATGCAGAGAGAGAGAGAGAGAGAGAGAGAGAGAGAGAGAGAGAGCGAGAGAGTGTGTGTGTGTGTGTGTGTGTGTGTGAGAGAGAAAGAGAGAGAGAGAGAGAGAGAGAGATGGAGAGAAAGAGAGAGAGTGTGTGAGAGAGAAAGAGAGAGTGTGAGAGAGAGAGTGTGTGAGAGAGAGAGAAAGAGAGAGAGTGAGAGAGAGATCAAAGGGACTTTTACTGAGTGAGGACCAAATTAAAATACCTCAAGCAGAACAAGAGCAGTTTAGGAAATAAAACTGAGCATTTATTCTGTCCTCTTCATGCCTCCTCCTTTAATCATGCCTTTCTTTCTGCATCTTCTCTGCATGTTTCCTTCCCTCCTTCCTCATCACATCACACATTCCTAGCCTTTTCCCTTTCTTTTTTTTTTTTATCATGGCTGATCTTTTGCAATAAATAAACTTTTTTCTTTTTTTAATTAAATCGCACAGAGCAAAGAGCATGAGAAGGAAAAGTTAGAGGGACAAAGAACGATTGCTGGGAGAGAACAAGAGCACTTCTGCAAGTAAAATCTGGTGATGCAGAATGTTACACAGAGCTTTCTGTGTCTCGAACTGATGTACAACTGCTTCAGTCTGAATGAGGACTGGAATGACTTTGACTTCTGTGTGCCAGAATCTGTTTCTGTGAGATTTCTATCAACACGTAATGCTTCAAACAGTGCTATTCTGAGATCGCTGCTAATACAGACTTTACTGTAAACTCTGCTATACTGACATTTCAGAGGGAAAACCCAAAACACATATTAGTTGTGATAGGTGCGTGTGTGCGTGTGTGTGTGTGTGTGTGTTTATGCAGATTCCACACATGCAGGTGTATCTGCATATATGAGCAGTGGATGGAGAGTGCATGCGGCTGTTGTGAAATGAAGAAACTGAAAGGTAGTTGAGTATAATCCTTTCAGTGAGGCAACGTCTAGAGGATATAACACAACAGCCTTGTGTGTACTGAGTGTGTGCACATGTGTGAGAGCACAAATGGGTGTTTTATATGTCACAAAGCAAGCCTCAACCATGGCAGGTCTGTAACACTGCACTCATGGCCAGTAGTAAGGCCAGGAGGACATTAAAAGCAGCAACAGCGTAAACACACACCATACACATGCACAATATGCAGGTTAACATCTGCATGTGAACATGAACAGTGGTTGTTTTCCCTCCAGACCCTTGTCCTGGACTACATAACTAGGTGTCCATCTGCCAATTTGTGCATCAGTTCTTCTTGAACATGTGTGTAGAGTTTTGTGTAACTACTGTCCACGTTCATTAAACACATATTGATGGCATATAGCAACCAAGCATGTAGTAATATGGCTAATAAACCCAGGCAGGGTACATGTGCATGTGTGCAGTAAAAGGAGACTGTGAGAAAGCAAGATCCCATAGAGCTAGAGACGTACACAGAGGCGTTCTGCACACTATCTGGAGTGTGTCTGTGCGCGAGTGTGTATTTGTGTACAGCCCATTCCCAGCGTGTCTTGCAGTTCACACCTCCCTCTCTTCTCTTCTTTCCCACTGCATCACTGAGATCTCATTCAGTGTGAAAGCAGCAGCGGAGATGGCCTTGGGTGAGCCAGCGGGTCAGGGGGGTAGTGTTTGTCTCCAGCCCAGCAAGAATACTCGCTGCCTGGGGCAAAGATGAGCATGGCCTTGGGGGGTTCATGGGGTGGAGGATGGGGGCCAGCATGCTTCGCCTCTACTTGCACACTAAGCCAATTCATATAATCAGAGCTAAAATTACCCTGGACACGACTATGCCCTCCAAGGGAAAGGCCTCTAACACACACACACACACACACACACAGTTATTACCAGTCTTATTCTGGGCTGGAGGAGGAGCCCCAAGCACCAAGAATTGTGCTTATTTGTGTTTATATGAGGCAGCCAGTGTTTATGCGTCTATCCGTCTTCTAAAAGAACTAGCCAGTTAGTTCACATTTGTTACAGGTAGATTTCCGTGTTATCTGAGTTCGATGTATACAATCCTACGCTAACGCTGCATTCGAATTACCTCGGAAGTGGGACGTCAAAGCTTGGAATGATTTCATTTTTGACCTCCGTGCATTCGAGTTGCAAAGTGGTTAAAAACATGGACATTGTTTGTCTTTTGTTTGCATCAAACTAGCCAGCTAACTCTGATGAGTGGTGTATATTTACCTTCTCAAAACAGCAAACTGTACAGTCAATAATTATGATTCAACAAGCAAATATGTTGGCTGATCTAAAGCAGTGCAACTCATTTATTTATTTGTTTTTACTGCTGATGCTATACACAGCCATATTGATGTGACTACACTTTTTGAACTCAGAGTTGAGAAGACTACTCAAAGACCCCGAGTATGAATTCGAGTTGAGGGGGCGTTTTCTCAGTTTTTTCCTAGTCGGAGTTTGGGAATTATTACTATGAGTTACAACCTCTAGTTGAATGCAGCATAACTGATTCATTTAAGAATAGTACAACTTGGCATAACATTCAGAAATATTTTGAACATCATTACTATTGGCATCATTAGTATTGGCCTAGATCGATCAGTACACAGGTTCTGCAGCAAAACGTTACTGAGTACCACAACAAGCTATAGAGTTTATTTTTTTTGGCATTGCTAACTGAGATCCTTTTAGCTGCCTTTACATGCTGTACTTAGCTGTACTTAGAAAGTCTCCAGTCTTATCAGAATAAGCCACTCAAGAGGTATTAATCACTTAGAAATCACATTTTTGTGCACGGCGGTACATTTATAGTGTGTTTTTCTAGCACAGAGCTCTTGCATGCACTCTCACGTACGTTTGAATGTGAACACGAGTAAGAGCATGTACAAGCAGCTTTGCGTTAATTTACAAAGCTGCTCGAGTTGTACAGACAGCAAGAGCGATCATGTCATTGAGTGTGTTTGTTGCCTCATGCCAACTCTGTACATGAAACTGACTGTCTTTTATTCTCGTATACCCATGAGTGAAAAGGGAAATGCTGTAGGGTCCATTTAATACATCAGAATGTCAGTAATCAAGCATGCTCTACCAGTGTCTAATCCTTAGTTCAGCGAGTTCAGTACAAGTGTCTTTATCCGTACTGCTACAGGCTTCCTGTTCTGTAAGCTACCGAATAATCCTGTTTGCCCAAATTCACCTAACCCAAACATCCCAATTAAACATGCTCAGACCTAAACTCTGACTCATTCTTTTTACAGGAGAGGGACGGAGGGGGGTAGTCACCAGATGACTCACACATCTCCAAAAGCCCCTGATTTCTCCCATCAACATCCTCTTCCTTCTCAGAAACCCAGATGCAGCCTGGCACAGATGCAGCTTAATATTTGGGATAATGTTTTAGCTGGTGGCCATGGCAGCACTCACCTGTTTCTTCTTGTAGAAGCCCTTCCTGTCACAGTTTGGAATGCGAAAAACTCGAAAGTTTATCACGCTGGATATCCTAAGACTCTTCAAAATGCTTTCCATCTCTATGCGACACGGGCCCTTCAAACAAACAAACACACACCAAAATAAATGAAAAATCAGTCCAACTTATAAAATCAGTCCAAAGTTTACTATATCAAGCATGGGACCTTAGAAATGATAAAAACTAGCTGTCTGTCTCTCTCTCTCTCTCTCTCTCTCTCTCTCACACACACACACACACACACACACACACACTCTCT
>JAOUWY010000052.1:4159257-4170187 GCA_025728095.1 Prietella phreatophila | reverse complement strand
ATAATGCCCGTCCTACACATAATGCCCGTCCTACACATAATCTCTGTCCTACACATAATCTCTGTCCTACACATAATGCCCGTCCTACACATAATCTCTGTCCTACACATAATGCCTGTCCTACACATAATGCCTGTCCTGGGACAAAACAACAACTCAGTTTAACTGAAAAATACTCAGGACGAATAAAAGACGAAAAGAGCAAAAGTGAAAGTTAACAGTATCCCTTTTCTACGTTTAAACGAACTCGGGGGGGAAACGCCTGTTTTATTTTACGTAAATTATTCTGTGAAAACATTTGAAAACCAAGAGCTTTTGTTCGGTTTTGGTTTAAAAAGCGTCCACCCGTTTTCTACTCTACTGTTTACACGAAATACACTACATACTGCCGTTAAACAGGTGCAGAAAGTAAAGTAAAGTACAACTTACTAATTGTGCCGATGATGTGGTCATTTGTCTCGTGTTATGGTCCACAAACTCCGGCTCTCTGTTGGATAGAAAGAGGAATTTCGTTCCGCTTCCTTTCTGTGAAACACCGACGGACCGCGTCTGAGTCTCGGTCACGTGCTGAGATTCACACCTGTTAAAGGGGCGGGGCTCAGAGAGTGTAGCTATACTGTGCTCGCGCTCGTTATTTGATTGCTGAAAGTATAGCCTTATATAAACTGTAGGCTTTTATACCACTGCCTGGGGTATTAAATAGCTTTAGGCTTATAATATAAAGCTTTAGTCATTTATACCACTGCCTGGGGTATTAAACAGCCATGTTTAACTCACTACAGATCCAAGACTTAGTCGTTTGAAAATGTACACACTGTCTAAATTGTCTGCAGGGCTGTTCAGTGAAGTAAAGGGTCGACATGATGCGTTTGTGCTGTCTTGTATTCTTTTTCTCTGGTGAGAGGAGCATAGCTGGGGGAAGAGAACCAGTTGCTGAGGTGATAGGAATGCTGCGAAGGAAGAAAAAGCTTGCGAGGGTGCCTGTGTTGGAATCACTTCCAGCACCAGATTAATCTCAAAATCTCATTATGCCTACCACTCTGATGGCTCATTCTTCTCAGGGTCAAATGGCATGCAATGTCAGTGGTGAAATCAATGGAATGGGCTTTAGTTTAGCATTTGGTCATTTCTGTATAGCAACCAATCAAGTCCATCAGTGTAGAAAGAAGAAGAAGAATGCAAGCCCTGACCTTCTCATGGTACACAGTGGAGTTAACACTGTATCAATCTGTGAGCGTCTAAATATGGATAAGCCACCTGGTTGCAGTGTTGAACCTGAGGATGAGAGTCCTGGCCCTACCTTAGTAAATGTTTTAATGATATGGAGTAAGTAAAGACTTGTATAAAATGAGACATGGCCTTTGACAGTGAGAAGTCACAGACTCCATCTATTGTGAAAAAGCATGCTGAAGTAGGATTCAATAATTTGCTAACATTACTGACTTGCTATATTTAACTAAGCTACCCTGTATTCTTTACTAATGCCAGGTTAGACTATTACTGATACCAGTAGCCTATGTAATCAGCTAGTCAGTGAGTCAAATTCAAGCTAATGGTAAATTCTGCAAACTCACAGAGATTGAATGATGTTTTCGTGAAAAATGGTGTAGTTGCTATAAAACAAAAATCATCTAACAGTTTTAGATAGTAGTTAATTTCTACATGAAAACATAATTTCATCAGTTAAAAACATTGACTTATTTTAATACTTAGCACTTTATTAAGTAGCACATTTTTTCCACATCGGTACATTTTAAAAGTAAGATTGACACATTATCTACACTTTCACTTAAATATAATTTCTCAGTACTTTGTCCACCTCTAAATCAACCCTAGGTATGAATTAGTGTGAAAATATTATCTGTGTGTGTGTGTGTTTATAAGGCATGCATGGTGCTATGCAATGAATGATTGATTGACTTCCCTGAGACATTTCAGGCTATTGAAATAAGGATGCTTATCTATATATGACAGCATAGTATAAGATACTAATATATTGACATTATTATTACTGGAATGCCAATCTGCATCAATCCTGACATCTCCTTTTAATAATAATCTCTTTTTTATTATTGGTTGTAACGTTTATTCTTCTCATAAACAAGCATGCTAGGAAATATAGGATGAATGTGAGTATCAACATGCCACTAAACAACAAAGCAAACTATGATGTATGTCAAGTCTGTTGCCTACAGTATTGCAGCAATACCACAGATTTCAGATTTCACAAGGAAAAAAAAATCCAAAGTATTCCCCCTTATATATCACACAGACCTTGGTATTACTTGGAACTGGATTGAAAGAACATCCGTGTCACAGTTAATTGACCAATTAGCCAGATGATTGGTTCCCAGACCTGAATAGTCCAGCATTTCCTTCAGTCTAAAATGATGTCTCCCTCTTTTGGTAGTAGAGAATTGCCAGCTCATGTGCTGTATGAGCTGAATTTCTGTAAGTATTTGTATTGTATCTACATATGACTTGAATACAACAAGAAACATTTAGGAAATAATGTTTACACTTCAATTTAAAGTTGCTTTTGAAGGAGGACTGGTACAGATCCAAATGTTTTATGTATTGTGGGGAAATGGATGGTGGCTTTGAGGATCTCGAGCTACGAGAGGCACAGAGACAATACCTGGACTTTTTGGATGATGATGTAAGCACTCCAGCAAATAAGATCTTATTTTCTTCACTTTCAATTAAATAAACACCCACCTTGGACAGTTGTATTGCTTCTCTGCATCTTTCTTTGTGGTGGTTGCTATACTGAAACAATAACTTTGCGATGTCCTATCGGACAATATTGATCTGCCTTTGCTTAAATATCTTCACAGCAAGACCAGGGTGTGTATCATGAGAAAGTCAGAAGTATGGTGTCTGAGGGCCAATCTCGACTCATCATCAACATTAATGACCTGAGGCGAAGGAATGAAAAGCGAGCCAAAGAGTCAGTAACCCTGCTTAGGTTTTGTGAGAATAGAGAATATAATGTGACTATTGGTTGGGTTGCTGCCAATGTTTCCTGCTAATATCCATGTCAGTCTTTAACAGTTTTTGGATAAATGCCCGTTTTCTTTTTAGGTTGCCTAACATTTTGTCTTGCATTTTAAAAACAATACAATGGTATTGATTTAGTGTTTTCAACAGACTTCTGAAGAATGCCTTCAGTGAGCTGGCTGCATTCCAGAGAGCTCTGAAGGACTTGGTTGCTTCCATTGATGCAACTTATGCCAAACAGTTTGACGAGTTCCATGTTGGTTTTGAGGGAAGTTTTGGGAATAAACACGTCTCCCCTCGTACTCTTAGTGCTCGGTTTCTGGGAAATCTTGTTTGTGTGGAGGGCATTGTTACCAAGTGTAAGTAAATGCTTGCTAACTTTATATTTCCATGTGTTGTGTGGGGTGTTTTTTTAAATACACATTTCCATAGGTTGCTTTATGTAACTAATGTAACACTCATGCATCTGAATGGGTTTGTTCAATTGTTACAGGTTCACTAGTCAGGCCAAAGATCATGCGTAGTGTTCATTACTGTCCTGCCACTAAGAAAACCTTGGAAAGGAAATATACTGATCTGACGTCACTGGATGCGTTCCCTTCTAGTGCCATCTACCCCACTAAGGTGTGTCTCTTGTGCTAGTGGTGAACAAAGCCTATGTTTGATATAAGGAATCTCAGATTATGTCCTTCAATCTGCCTTACAGCCTTCTTATTTCTTTTAACTCTTAGTTCTGTGCTATGTGTGTTTGACTGCAGACAGTTTTCAGGCCTGGAGAGTCTAAATGAACACACACTGACACACATACTGTTCACAGAGACGTCCCGTTTATTTAGTCTAGGACAGGAGTATTTATAGACATATCTAACAGCTTTGCATGGGTGGGTTTCTATTTGTGCAGGTGCTAGATGGATTCAAACAAAGCACACAGTTCACAAAAATACGACACAAGAATAAGTATTTTCAAGGTATAGAAAATGCATGTCTGTCATAATAAAGGATGCCAGTTAATCAGCTTATCTGAAGACGTAATTAAGTGAATACATTCATCATAAGTATTTGACAGCAGTTCATAATATAAGAAAATACATAAGAGAATTTCCTTTCAGCCCGTCAATGTTATTTAAAAACTTATGCTTGTTGTCCATGTGTGTGCATATAGGATGATGAGAATAATCCATTGGAAACAGAGTTTGGTTTGTGCTGCTATAAGGATCACCAGACTCTGACCATCCAGGAGATGCCAGAGAAAGCTCCTGCTGGACAGCTTCCCCGTTCAGTTGATACAATTTTTGATGATGATCTTGTGGACAAAGTTAAGCCAGGAGATCGTGTACAGATAGTTGGTGTGTACCGGTGTTTACCTGCTAAACAAGGGGGATTTACCTCTGGAACCTTCAGGTAAGTGAAGGCTTATTCATTGAAGCGCTGCCAATATTTCCTGTTAATCTCTGCTTTTTGGTTAAATGTCTGTGTTGTGCAGAACTATACTGCTAGCCAACAATGTCAAACTGATGAGCAAAGAAATTGTTCCAACATTTTCTGCGGACGATGTTGCGAAGATTAAAAAATTCTGCAAAACTCACTCTAAAGTAAGCAGCAAAGGACTTTTACAAATGTATGTGGATTTTACTTTAATGCTCAATATCGGTGCTTGGCCTTGTCCTTCTAAGCTTGAAGACATGTCGATTTTGCTGTGTGTGTTTAGGATGTCTTTGAGCATCTAAGTCGATCGCTAGCTCCCAGCATCCATGGCCATGAGTATATAAAGAAAGCCATTCTCTGTCTGTTGCTGGGAGGAAATGAGACCAACCTGGAGAACGGAACTCGAATCCGAGGCGATATCAACATCCTGCTTATAGGTTAGGCTTGTATGAAGTCAACATTTTTATGACTTTTGAATTCATGTATAAAGAAACCTCAGCGGAATAGAAGTTTAAAAAGACTCGAGTCTTTTGACTTGATGACGTGATCAGGTTTTTTAGCATAATATACTTGCATAAATTTGTAACTCCTTAACTTTAAAAATGTACATAAAACATTGGGATGGTGATGTATCTACTGTAATCTCTACAAACTAGTGCATCTCCTAGACTATTTGAACCAAATGCTTGTGTTTTTTTTTTGTTTGTTTTTGTTTTGTTTTGTAGGTGACCCATCAGTTGCCAAATCTCAGCTGCTGAGGTATGTCTTGTTCACAGCACCTAGAGCCATTCCTACCACTGGGCGAGGGTCGTCTGGGGTGGGTCTAACTGCTGCGGTTACCACTGATCAAGAGACAGGTGACTAACATACAGTATAAGTGAGGGCTGTTCTAATACTGAAAACATTATTTGGGATGGGTACTTGTAAAGGAAAAAAAATAGTTTACCATAACTTTGTCTTTAAAGCTTTGTATACTTTTGCTTGGTTGTGTCTCAGGTGAGCGCCAGTTAGAGGCAGGTGCCATGGTCCTTGCTGACAGAGGGGTTGTGTGTATTGATGAGTTTGACAAGATGTCTGACATGGATCGCACAGCCATTCATGAAGTGATGGAACAGGGGCGAGTCACCATAGCTAAAGCTGGGATCCAGGCCAGGCTGAATGCTCGCTGTAGTGTGTTGGCTGCTGCTAACCCAGTGTATGGAAGGGTAAGATATAGTTTGTTTGCTTTAGTATGATAACTTCTTGTTAAGATCTTGTATGTTATGCAGTGTGTGCAACTGTTTTATTTATTTATTTGTTTAATCTTATTTCCCTGTTCAGTTACATAAATTGAATAGAGTCTGGCATAGAAATAGATGTATCTAAATGTATTAGTCTCTTCCCCATTCCTCTTGTCCATACCAGTATGACCAGTATAAGACCCCTATGGAGAACATTGGGCTGCAAGATTCCCTACTCTCTCGATTTGATTTGCTCTTCATCGTTCTGGATCAGATGGATTCGGAAAGTGATCATGAGATTTCGGAGCATGTGTTGCGTATGCACAGATACAGACCCCCAGGGGAGCAGGAAGGAGCAGGTGAGGCTGTTATATCTTGGTGGAAATAAATAGGATCTGCTGGACAGGAAATGCCAAAGCATATGTAAATGTCACCCTATTGCTGTAAGTTTGAATCTTGAAGCCATGGCTTCTGGGGCTAGGAGTCTGAAAGGACGTAATCAGCCCTGCTCATGGGGAAGGATACCATTCCTTCTTTCCTGGCCCAGAGAGGTTAGCCAATCGGAGGCATTTGTTAGCTTGCATATACGGGGAAGTTGGCACATTCCTTCAAGTGTATTTAACTTCAAGTACATTGCATAAGCAGCAGTGGTTTAATGTGTCTGTGAAATCAGCCTATTTTTCAGTCTTTGCCCTTCTGGGTATCTAATGTGAGAAGTAAATAAATTGTTAGTTGGGAATTGGCAATTCCTGCATTTAGATAAAATTATACAAATTTTCAGAGCAGCATGCAGAGCTTTTCCATGTTCTAGTCTTCCATCTGTCAATTGGTTATAATTCTGTCCAGTTGTCAATGTGTCTCTCGGTGTACAGGTCTTGTGTACGAAGACCAACCTTTAAACGTGTGTGTGTGTGTGTGTGTGTGTGTATATATTTTTATTTTTTTATTTTTTGTGCACAACAATAGCAATGCCATTGGGAAGCACAGTGGACATGTTTACCACCGAAGACCCAAACATCACTGAGGCCACTGAACAGGAGCTACAGATCTATGAGAAAAAGGACAATGTCCTCCATGGCCACAGGAAGAAAAAGTAAGCCTAAATTTCATTGCATTCACATCAAAATAACAGTCTTTCGTCAGTGCACGTCAAAGTTTTAAACAAGATGGATTGTGCAATAAGGATGTCTTTCATAAACCCATGACCAAAATTGGAATTTCAGAGAAAAGCTTGTCACCATGGAGTTTATCAGAAAATACATCCATGTGGCTAAGCTAGTGAAACCAATTCTGACTCAGGAGGCTTCAGACTACATAGCTGAGGAGTACACCAAATTGAGAAGCCATGATCAAGTCAATAACGACTTGGCAAGGGTGTGTATTCAGGAACCCGCTTGGAATTTGTGGTCTGTCATCACCTCAAGTTTTAGTAATTGAGACACTTTGTCTTGTTTTTCAATAATTTGGTTTTAAACATTGCTACAGACGATGCCCGTCACAGCACGTGCCCTAGAGACTATGATCAGGTTGGCCACAGCCCATGCTAAAGCCCGCATGAGTAAATCCATTGAATTGGCAGATGCAGAGGCTGCTCTGGAGCTCATGCAGTTTGCCTACTTCAAAAAGGTAACAGTGGGATCAGCTTATTTATATTTAATTGAAAATATCTACTAAAACCAAAATTCTATTATAATTGGTTTGTGTAGATTCTGGAAAAGAATAAGAAGAGGAAACTTCCTGAAGATGGTGTGGAGGCAGAGATGAATACAACTTCGAGCCAGGAGACCCAAAACCAGAGAAGTGTCAGGTATGAGGTGGTGGTGGTTGTTGTTGGCCTTAAATCTGATGTGACTGACACATGGATTGGTACTGTACACAGGAAACGATCTCGTGTATCTAAAGATGACCTGGATTCAACAATGGCTGGAGACTTTGATGACCCATATGACTTTACAGAGGATGAAAACAGTCAGAGATTTCTCTCACTTGCCAACATGACCACACAAACAATTTACATTGTTTTTACCCTTACACATGTAGCAGTTTGATTGATAAAACTGCTTATCCTTTATTTTACAATAGCCCAACCCAGTCAGAAAACCAGACCAGTGTCTCAGAGGAGGAAGAAGACTGACATCAGTCAAGATAGGTTGGATTTTGTAACTTTCCTTTTAACCCCATGGTGTGTGTTTTTCTGTATTTTAAAATATAAACCTCCTGCAATATTTTGTACAGTACTAATGTACCTGCTCTCATTTTTGTATGATTTGGTAATGATCTGCTTCTCTCTGAACTTTTCTGTTCATTTTCTGACCTGTTTTTATTCATTCACCTTTGTTTCAGAATGAAGGTTTTCAAGGCATCCCTCCTGAAAGCATTCAAGGTGACCAGGTCTCAGTCTGTACCAATTCCAGAGCTTTTCACACACATTAACAAAGGCCATTCTGAAGAATTTGACCAGCAAGAGGTGAAATTACTTTTGGAGCACATGCAGGATGATAACCAGGTCATGGTGTCTGAGGACGTGGTCTTCCTTATTTGATAAGAGGACTAAAGCAATGGTCTCTGCCACAAATCCATGATCCTGTCTATTGTTGTATATTTGTATGCATTATTGTCTGTAATGTTAATTGTTGGTAATTAATAAACAGTTTGAGCACTGTTTAGGTTTTTATTTTTTTTACTGATGAAAAGCAGGGGGGAATGTAGTTTCAACATGTTACAATTCTCTTTTGGTCATTTTTTTATTTTTTATAACCAGCATATATATATATATATATGTTCTGTTTAACTTTAAAATGCAAGCTAATTAGATGCTATGACAATTATCCACTATCAAGTGAGCCAACTGAGCCTGTTTCTGCAAAGAAAGGAATAACCATAATTAACACCAAAAAGTAAATCATACCTTAAGTTTGTTTATTTAAATGTTCTCTGGTCACTTACAGCCGTTCATTCTCTCTGGTACAATCCCTCCCTCAGTGTCTGTTGCTGTACTCCTGTGGGGTCTCTTCACACCATACACCACGCTCGCAATTGCAATCAACAATGTAAGCATGCCCACAAAAGCAAAAAACACTGCAGCGGTAGAGTTTACAGTGGATACACTGCCTGAAGAGCTTTTCACCTCACCATGGGCAGCAGGCTGAGGCATGGGCTGAGTCTCCAAGAGTCCAGTTAAATCTGAGCAAGAAAAAAAGATGAATAAATGCAATTATGCTCTGTGATATTTGTTTCAAGGTGTTGTATGAACTAACAGGGTTGTAATTAATTTTAATAACTACTTCGAAGTTGTCATTGTTTTCTTAAACGTTAGCTGAAAATTCACCTTCTAGACTAAGGAGGAAGATGACATCATTTCCTTTGATGAAATCCCGACTCCTTAAACGGCTGTGTGTGATGAAAGAGCTGGTGCCCAAACCTGGTCCTCTGTAGTATGAGGTACCATCTGGATTCTTTACCAGACTGCCCACCTTCCGTGGGTCATCCCAGAAATATTTCACATTGCCCAGAGCTTCAGGGGGGAAAAACATACATCATTCAACATAACCAGAATCTTAAATACCTGGTGTTACACTGATGCATCACCTGAACAAATTCAGTATTTTTTTTTTATTTTCACCATCTATGCACCCTTCTTGTTTCTCTCCTTTTATTATATTTATATTACTTCCTTAAAGATGTTTAAAGTCCCCCTGAATTTTGTAATAACTGTTGAAATAATCTACGCCGAATATAAATCAATGTTTTTAATGAACAAATAACTAGTACAAATGATCTCGAAACACATTTAAGTATAAAAATGTATAATTGAATATACATGAGAATGAGTTTCGAAACCCCACCATGTCTTCTTGTCACCCCAGAGAGCTAGTCTTCCAATTGGGTAACTGTTACCTGTTAGTAAATGAGCTTGTCTTTGCCACAAAATATACCATAATAATTCTGATTTTGTCTTGCACTAAAATTAACTTGGGTGAACTAGTCAGGCTAGTTCTGTGACAAGAAGTTTGGATAATCTTAATACATGAATAGAAAGTGGTCCATCTATTTCTACTCTGTGTTTCTGTTTTTAACTCTGTATATAAATTCATTTTGTTCTTACAGTCAGTGGAGGTCTTGCTAGGGTCAGTTGTGATCATTCTTTGGTTATCCATACGTTGCTGAATATTTGGGTGCTGGTCCATGAGAGCTATTGTAGCTTGTCTCCACGGGCATGGCCATTTCAACTGGCTGTCATTGGGACCAGAATTCAAATGCAAGTACATGGCCATATTGCCAGAACTGCTTGATAACCCATTAATATACAAACTAATCTGGAAAGAGTAGCCATCAGGAGACAAGAAAGTGGGGCTGTAGATCTTGGATCCAACAGGTGTTGTGGTGAGGAGGCTGGAGAAGTCCTGGATGTGCCATATATGGTGAGGGCATTGTGTTTCTGACAGGTTGATGTCATCCAGAGAGAGACCTCCTTTGGACACTCCCATACCCTTCACCCCTTCAAACACTACCCGAAACTTCTGAGATGCATCTAGAGTCACATGGTGAAGTTCCCAGGAGTTTCCCTGGCCACCTGTCTCAGAAAAGAATATTTTATCCATAATGCATAAGTTGTACTCTAAGCACTCGAATACTAGCATGCTCAGATTGTGATCAAATGATCAATTATTAATTAATATCACTGAATAAATTACCGCTGAATGTCTGAATGAGTCTCAGCACCCCATTAGGGTTTTCATTGTTGTATTCATGAACCCATATGTTTAGCCGGTCATCCGCATCCCCAGTGTTGTACATGTAGAATTGCAGGCATTGACGTCCTCTATTAGGATAAAAGAGCCGACTTTCCAAGTAAGCATTATCTCCAGGGCTTCCTGTGGCTGTGCTGAAATGCATGAAGAAACCTATACCTGTGATTTAAAAAAAAAAGTAAAGTATTAGTATTGAATAAATGTAAGTGTTCACAGATACTCATCTTTAACTTGCATTACATATTTAAGAATGTTGCATAATCAAATTGGTTGGGTATAAAAATCAATACAGAAACTCAGTCTGTGCTTATTAGAAATGTTGGTGTTGTGTGACATTAAAATATCTAAAGATTGTAAAGACCAAAGTACTGGCTTAGTAGCGTCATAAATTTTTTTTTTTTTAAATGTCAGCATGATCAGTTTCCATCCATGTTTGCTCTAATCTCAGAAGAGATAAGTGTTATCACTGAATGGTCATGATCAATAGAATATAGTTTAAGGGTTATAAATGTTACAAAATGATTTCAGCTGTAA
>JAOUWY010000052.1:4067407-4077798 GCA_025728095.1 Prietella phreatophila | reverse complement strand
ATTATTGACTCCAGCCTATCATTTGATGCTCATCTAGATAATATTACTAGGATAGCCTTCTTTCATCTCAGAAATATCTCAAAAATATCTCTTAAGATAAGAAACATATTGTCATACATGATACAGAAATACTGGTTCATGCATTCGTCACCTCTAGATTAGATTTCTGTAATGCTGTACTGTCTGGATGTTCCAGTAAGAATATAAAAAGAGTCAACAGAAAGGTACCAAAATACGTGTCATGGTAAACAAACCCAGGTCTGGTAAAACTTTTAAACAATAAACAACTGACTACGCATGCGCCACAAAGATAAGGTATCCTATAGATATGAATAATTAGTTAAAGCAATGGAGATTCTGGACGGTTCTAAAAAGAAAAGTTGAATGCCACACCTAGGGATAATTTTTACTGCTTTAGGAAGGTATATAAAGACATGTTTGTGTATGTACAAGTTGGACTCTCTGCAGACAGTCACACTTTGTTGGTTTACAATAAAGTTGATTACTTTTGACATCTACGAAACGCTGTCTTTGAAGGTTTTGACTTAGGCTAAAAAGGTTGTTTTTATCCACAACAAACTAAATTTATCTTGTCTAATCTACTATACTAATCTAATCTATTCTAATCTAATATTGTGTGCTGGGAGGTGCATGGTATATATACACAAACATAATCAGCGTCATAATAGCTGACGGCTGAGGGCAATTCAGACACACGTGAAACAACAACCAATGACAGAACAGGGAGGAGACATACATCGTACATCAGCAACGAAAAAGCGGGGAAATCGTGACATTAAGGACTTTCATATGATGGTATTTCAAATGTGCTGTCAGTTGTAATATAAGTAAAAGAAAGCTGAAACCCAGCCTTGAGGAGGCCAGGTGGTTCAGAAGAAAGAACTGCTCTTTACTAGAACATAATTTTCATTAGGCTATCTATGCAACAGACTAACAAAAGGGAAATGATTCTTGTGATAGTCATATGCCATGTCCAATCAGCAACAAGCTTGCAATGTTTATTAAGCACCTACCGTTACCATTTTGAGCTCAGGTTCTGTTTTTGTTGCAGGTTCTGATTTGCTGTTGCGTTTTTGGTTTGTTTTTGTTCTTTGCACTTATTGGCCACTGTAGCATTAGCATTGATGTTTCAGCATCAGTTCAGAACATCCCTACTACATATGAAATAAGATGTATTTGGTTTCCTACCTGAGAGAAATATTCTTGGAGATAGCAATGTGGCAGTGCAATCTGTTCATAAATATTATGCACCTTCTGTCGAAATGATGCAGAGCGGAGAGTGTTTCTATGGGTAGATTCTAGAGCGTGCTGAGCTTGTAGTGTGTTGTGTTGATAGCCAGACATGCTGTCAACCTCCATAACCCCTCTTTGTAGCTCATTATTGAGCACCCTGGTGTCAAAGCCTGGTGCAGTTTGCACCATGGAGACCTTGTTGAAAGTGCTGCCAACTGCTGCCACAGTTTGTTGGTCTGCCACAACGGGAGCAATCATCAGAGGCATCAACTGCAAAGAAGCAATAAAAATGTTACTAGTGAAATGTATGTTGTGGTAAAAGTACAGCATTGTTGTTACCAGATAAGGAGTTGCCTCATGACAAATACTTTGGGTGTGAAGTTTAATCACTCAGTTGGCAAGCAATTTGGCAGGCAAATTTTAACCAGTCCCTCCATTTTGTTTGTTGCTTTCGATATTAAGTTCAGTTGTTGCAACCAGAATTCCAATTTATTATTTATTTGAATGCTGTAGCTGCATCATAAACATGTGTGAAGTTATAATAGTTGTAATTTACCTTGTCTTCCCCCTGGCCTTCAGTGTGATATTCGATAAAATATTCTTTTGTATCGAAAGGCAGCTCTGAGAATTCCCCAAATGTCCCACACTGACAGAATAACAGCAACAGTGGAATCACTGAAAACATCGCAAAACATTGCATAATATGTTATCAGTATAGAACACAACACTGAATTCTGTGCGTATTGTAACATAGATGATAGGCAGTGGTCTGTAAAACAAGATGAAACATGAAAACTCTGCATGAATGTTTTTGATTCAACTCACAGATGAGAAGAGTTAGTGCCACAATAAGTGCTCCAATGCCAGTTAACCCCAGTTTGGCTGAAGAACCATGCTGATGGGCTAGTTTGAGATCACATGTGCTACCTTCTTGGCAGGTGCACACTTCTAATTTAAATTTTTGTTTGTCTTTACATCCCAAACCCTGCCTGTCAAAAATCTCCAAACTGAGCTCATAAAATCCTAGCCACAGAAAATCCTTAGCATGGAAGCCGACTGTTGTTTCTTAAAAAGAGAAATCAGTAAATGAGTATTATAAATTTTAGAAAATAATATACATATCTTTGTTTTAATAGTTAGAATGAATATAATTAGTTAGAATAACGGCTGTCTGCTTTACCATTTACAGGAACCATCTCCCATTTTCCATGAGTCTCCTCCTCCATCAGAACAAATTTATAAGGCTTTCCATTGGGATAGTCATCCTCATCGAATGCAGTCACGTTTACCACATTGCTATCAGAACAGATACTCTGGAAGGTGCTGGTCAGTCTAGGACAATGGTCATTTGAATCCTGCACCTTTAGAGCTATTGTTCCAGTAGCTGTCTTGGCTGGCACATCTAAGAAAAAAAAAGTACTTAAAATTCTATTGCACACGGAGGGGAAAATACAGTATAATGAGATATACAGTACACTTACAGGAGACTCATTTTAATAGGAACACCTTTACTGCTGCTCTTTCATGCAATTATCATGTGGCAGCAACACAATGCATAAAGTCATGTCGATACAGGTCAAGAGCTTCAGTTAATGTTCACATCAGCCATTAGCATGGGGGGGCCTCAGTCACTTTGACCAAGGTATGGTTGTTGGTGCCTGACGGACTGGTTTGAATATTTAAAAGAAAATCATCTTCTGATTTCTTGGGATATTCATACACAACAGTCTCAGAAGTTTATACAGAATGGTGCATAAAACAAAAACCACCCAATGAGTGTCAGTTTTGCAGATGGACACTGGCTTACCGAAGCTGGACAGGACTGGAAAGACCCCACCTTTTCTGTTCCAATTATTCACCTGGGTAGTTTCAGTGAGTCTGCGCCCACTTTAGCGTTTGATTCCTGTTCTTGTATGACAGAAGTGGAATCTGACATGGACTTCTGCTGTTGTATCTCATCTGCCTCAAGGGATGTTGAGTTGTTTTTATGCACAATTCTGTTTAAATTCTATTTATTCTTGTGTGGGAAAATCCCAAGTGATCAGAAATTTCTGAAATAATCAAACCAACATCCATGTCCCTGTCAAAGTCACACTCTCTATATATCATTCCTATTAAATGAAATACCAAATTGTTATTTTCTTGACCAAAATCTTAACACAGTCTGTCTTGCCTCGTGTCATGCAGAGGATTTTTGCGATGTAGGATGCATTAACGAGGGACTTTGACTCTCGATCTGGTATCTTCATCAATTTAATTTCTGATGTCTCCTCATCAATGGATAGCCAGTTCTCTGGATCATATCCTTTTGCATACCTGTGTTTTTAATATATGTCAATAAAGGCATTAAAAACTTTCCAAACACTACATTCAGAAGGTTTAATCTCTCAGAACATTCCCCTCACTGCTATAAGCATGGGATTAAATGTAATCTTGTTTTAAGGACTGTTGAATATAGATCCTGAAATTGATTTATCAAATTTATCTTCAAACTTGCCTGACATTTTCAGCAATTTGTCCAGTATCAAGATCCAAGGCAGGAAAGGAACCAATGACCATGGGAACATGCATTTCCTCTGGGTTCTCTGACACAGGCAACTCCTTCACTGATGGTGAAAAGCCTGGGCCTTCAGGCAAGTTGTTTACGGTGATTTTTACTGGATAGTTCTTTCCTCCTGGTGTTGGCTTTTTGCCTGGTTTAGAACCACCTTTACTTGGTTTGGAGCCAGTATTGTCATTAGGTTTAGCTCCATGCTTGGTGTCAGGTTTGACACCAGATGCAACTCCTACACCAGCACCTGCATTTGCCCCAGCATCTACACCTGCATCTACTCCAACATCTAGGTCTGTATTCACATCCACTCCAACCCCTAATCCTAACCCTGCTTCTACACCTACACCTGCCCCTGCACCTGCCCCTACACCTGCCCCTGCCCCAGCTCCAGGTCCAACAATGATTCCAGGTCCTTCGGGCCTGTCGAAATCTAAACTGAGACCCAAGGACAGTGCAGTTCCATTTATAAAAGGAGCTACGTTTGAAATGGCCAAGTCAAGATCCAGCATTTTGACCTTTTCATAATCCACAGGCTTTGTGCATCAAGATAGCAGAGATGAGGAAAAGGAAAAAAAAGAAAATATGATTAGAACAATTCATTCATTTTAATTAAGAATTAATTATTAAGAATTAACCCTAACTCCACCCCCTCCCTGTATACCTTGACAAGCTTTAAAATGCCCTCATTTGTTTTGGGGTCTGTTTCTATAGTGAAGAGTTCATCTTCGTTACCCTTCACTATGTCAAAGACGGCCAGCCAGTTATCAGTATTCTTCAAATCTTTATCCAGAGCTTTGATTCTCATCACAACCACATTAACTGCACCTTCATCAATAGCAGCAGTATACTAAAGTAGGGGACAAAAACATAATTGTCACAAGTAGCTCAACATAATTCTTTGGTAGAAAATTAAGGAACCTTTTTACCTGTCAGAACTAGTCCCTGTTTGTTTACAGTTCATGCAGTAGGCAATTTCTTATGTATAAATATTTAAGCATGAACATACCTATTTATAATTGTATTAATTTGTAATTGTACACGAGGGAAAATTGCATGTTGGTACCTTGTAGCTTCATACATTGGCCTATTTATCAGGCACAACTGCCATAAAGGACATTTTGTATATGTATAATGACTGGAAGTTATTGGATAATCCTCTGCTTCAACCTTTAGTGAAAAGGAACCAATATTGGACTACAGATTAAAAGATTGTTTATTGCAAAATTGACAGCGATATTGGCATGGTGGTTTGGGAGGAGCTATGAGAAATAATGGAGGAAAAAAAAGTCATCAGGTGGTAGGGATTCTTGCTTTTAGACCACCATTTTGAAATTTAATTAACTACCTGAATTTTAAAAACCTCACACACAACTAAAGATCCAATAAACCTACGATATTTATACAACTACAATTCCAAAATATTTGGGATGCTGGGTAAAATGTAAATAAAAACAGAATGCAGTGATTTGCAAATCTCATGAACCCATATGTTATTCACAATAGAACATAGAATACATATCAAATGTTTAAACTGAGGAAATGTACAATTTTAAGAAAAAAATAAGGTAATTTTGAATTTGATGGCTGCAACACGTCTCAAAAAGTTGGGACGGGGCAACAAAAGGCTGGGAAAGTAAGTGTTACTGAAAAGAAACAGCTGGAGGAAAAAATTTCAACTAATGATTGGGTATAAAAAGAGTATCTTATTGAGGCAGAGTTTCAGAAGTAAATATGCGATGGAATCTGGATGGAAGTATATGTTGCTCTAAAATAATGAATTAATATCTGCACCAGTCACTAATGCATCAGGAAATAATGTGTATATATGTACATACTGTATTTACAGTCTTTCAGTCATATACTAAACCCAATAATTATAGTAATATTTAAGTATTAACATCTCAAGTAATTCTGTTAATGATCGTGACTAAAATTGCTTTTCTATTTTTTTTTGTTTTATTACTACTGTTCAAGCAAACTGTATTTTCATTATTTGCTTTCTGTGAAACATGCTATAGAAATAAAGCTGACCTGAGTGGCAGGTGTAGTTGATAAAATGGTCAATGAGTATAGCTACCAGATTGGTGAATATATTGTATTTTAAAGTATTATAAATCTACTTTGTTACCTCATCTTTTTCAAGAGTAGGAACATTGTCATTTATGTCCAAAACCTTAATCTCCACCGTTCCAGTTCCTGTGTTACCATTCACAGCTCCGTCCATATCTACACCTTGAACTATTAAAGTATATGAATCATACACCTGTAGGAGATAAACCAGAGGTAAGAGAATTCCATTCATTAGACAATGTTACTTTAAAGTTAAGATTGCTTAATTGGCAGCCCACAAACACTCACTCACTCTCTCTCACACACACACACACACATGCAAAACCATTAGTGGACAGATTATCTTAATATCACATACCTCCCTATCTATGGTGTGTTCTTTAACATAGATCTCTCCCGTATCTCTGTCAATGCTAAACATAGTGTCTGATTCTTCTGGAAATTGCTTCAATATACTGTATGCAATCTTTGCATTGGGTGTCCCCTGTTCATCTGCATCCTCAGCAGTTACCTGCATGACAGGGGTTCCTACAGTGTTGTTGGAAACATGCTATTAGGTATTAAATAATTTAGCCACATTTCTATATAAGGAGGAAAAATCTATCACAGTCTATTTTACAGACAAGGGGATTTTAGTTAACGGAAAGATTCATAGTGCATACATACCTATTTTGCTGCATTCTGTTACAAACCCTTTGAACAGCTTAAACTTTGGGGGATTGTCATTCTCATCTTCAACCTGTATTCTCAGCTGAATTTCTTCCTCAGCCAGTCTGCCATCTTTGTACTTGGCGATCCCAGTCAGCTACAGTACGAGCGTGTATCACACAAATATCACTCAGTCAAGATTTTAAATAATGTATAATTATAAAAAAGTATAATTTCTGCAAGAATAAAAACTTCCAACTCACACTGTACTGTGCTATGTTTTCTCTGTCCAGAATCCCTGTGATTCTGACGAAGCCATTTTTGGGGTTGACAACAAATAGGTTAAATGGCTCCTGGTCAGCACCGGGCCCTCGCAGTTGGTACTCAAATGGTTTGTCTTGAGTGTCTTTATCAGACCTTATCTAAAAAAATCAAAACAAATCTATTCTTCAGTCATATATCTATCCGTGCATGCATTAAACCCTTAAGCATCTGGCTTGTGTCTCACTCACGCAGTGACTCAAGTTTAACAAGAAGAAGATCCTCCACAAGGTGGAGCACTTACCACGAACCCACGCCAGAATGCAGTGACAAATAGACATTTCTTCATACTTCGATTTCCCAAATAATGCCAGACTAAAATTTGTTTGAAGAATCTATTTAAACCCGCAAATTTGGAAATCTGGCAAAGCAATTTTAGTGTGAGTCAGTATATCACCTTTTTGTTGATTGTCTCTCTGACTTTTTGATTCTCTTTGTAAAGAAATCAAATGCTAATTAAATTTTTTTATTAAAATTTATGTAATGTGTTATGTTTCACATAAAGATTTAGATATTGACTACATTGGGGATGTTATGATTTAATGGGTTAATACTGTATACATAAGCCAGTTTATATTATCCCAAAATGTAATCTTTCTAAAATAGATCTGGTCACACTGACAGTTAGACAGATAGTTTTGGTGAATGCTCACATTTGTGATGATTTTGTGAATGTCACCTTTTTTTTTTAAATCACCCTTTTCCCTCACCTTTTTAAAATCTTTTACAAATCTTGTCTTTGTCAACCCTATATCCTTTTTTTTTTTTTTTTTTTTAACTACTTGGAACTTCTCTACATTGTGTACATTTATTTGTTGTATTAAAAAAAAATTATCTGCACCAAGTCAGCCAGAATAGGTTCTCAAATTAGGAAAATAGGAAAATATTGTCCCCATAAAACATCTTCGTTTATGTTGTTGTTTTACCATGTTGCTGTGTGAAAGCAAACCAATTCTGGCATTTGTACCACAACAGCCTTCAATTATGCTATGAGGAAATATTCAGGTGATCTTCCCCTATAATCCTGTCTACTTCACCCAGGGTGTGAAGTACAAACCAAACATCTCATCACATCACATAAATGATGCTTTGTGTCCTTGTTATTGTAAAACATGACAGTTATTAAATTACTCTCCATAGGACTAATCATACACTCCTGAGCAAAAAATGTGCCAAGCCCAAAATGCCAAAATATTAAGCTTTTAATGATCTTAACAGCACATCACTGGTCAGGAAATTAGCAAGAACTTAGTATGTTATAGCTTTTCCCTTTAATTTTTTGAAATGTTTAAGCCTTTTGGCTAAACTTGCTGACAACGTTTTATTTTTTATTTTATTTCATTGTATGTATTTAGTACACCCAGCATGTGTTCGTTTGAATTAGGTCAAAGTAGTTGTTCCCTGCAGCAAAAGTAAATGAGCAGATGCTGGCACGGGTCTTAGGAGTGCATTTGTTTAAAAGATAAACTGAATTAAAAGATTGACGAATGATTTGTTGTTAAGACTTACTATTTTACCATCTTTGGTTTGGGTCTTTTTTTTTTGACCAGGAGTATAGTTCTGTCTCATATATTTGGTCAAAGGTAAAAAGTAAAACATTCTTCTTTTGTCCTTTAAGTTTGAAAAACTTGTAAGTCAAGTTTCTCTCTGATGTCCCTGGGGCGTATTTCATAGGCTGAGTCTTGCTCTGAACTCTAAAACTGATCTTAACATGTCAAAGTTATGTGAGAAAACTGATCTCTGTCTTCTTCCAGGCTTTTCTTTCATAAACATTCTCAAACCTAGATTGCACGTACAAGATTTAACAGTGTATGCTTACCTTTGAAACGAATTCTTGCTTTGTGTAGTCTACATTCTCTCTGAGTTTCGTTGGTGGGAGAATCCACTCTCGCTTCTTTCTCTTGAACCCTGTTGCAGTTTTTGTTGCCTTAAACAGAAATATTTTAGTTATTTGTACATTTATAAATGTGTTTGTGTGTATTTGTGCGGCTATCTTCACTAGAGTTAATAGAAACTTTTAGTATGTTGCTTGGCAAATTTGTTGATTGCTTTGGCTTAGACTGGCTTTTCCAGAAAAAGAAAAAAAAAATTCATAATACAGAGATGACTAACTCAGTTTTTTGGAACTGTCTCTTATTCAGGGTGTATATGCCTGCCCAGTGTTCCTGACACATGCTCCATTACCATCACCCTGATAAAGCACTTACTGGAGATGACTGATTCAATTTACCAGCAGGTGTGTTACATGGAGATCACAAGTGTGTTCACTATGCAATTATATATTATATATAATCGTTATTCAAAATAACATACACTATTATAAAAGTATGATGAAAGAATGAATTAAGTTGTTGATAATAGGATAAATTCTTTTATCTTCTTTTATAACAAATTGTGGACTTTTTTTTTAGCTACCTACATACACAGTCTGCCCTTACTGTTTACTCTAAAACACAGGAACACACCCTACACCCTATCGATGTCCTACCTCAAAAACACGTGCCCTAAATGTAAGTCAGTAATACTGTCAAAACATTTACCTACAGTATTTGGCTCACTCAGTGTATGTGACATCTCACTACATGCAAATGCCACGGGAATGCTGATCTTTGTTTTCTTGTGAGACAGCTGCATCTCTTTGACCATCTCTTTGTTGCTAAGCTTGCCCTAACAACAAGGTACATCAAACAATTTGTAGCACTAATTGAATAATAATAATAAACTTTATTTTATAAAGCGCCTTTAAAGCAGCTTCTCAAAGCGCTGTACATAAAATCACAAATCACAGAAAAAATTAAACAGATTTTTAAACAGAATAAATTGTTTGATTACATATGCATATGTGTTAAGCAAGGACATTTTTACTTTGGCTCCCCCGATTAAGAAAATCCACAGGTGTTAAATAATTGTGTTCTTATTTACTATTTAACATTCACATTTTATAGTTTTAATACTGCTTCTACATTGCTGAGTTAAATATATTTTGAAATGCAAATGCAAATTTTTGACAGTTTGTGTTTACAAAATATATACTTTTTTAATGCAAACTAAAAATATTAGGAAACATTCTGACTTCTGTGATTGTTCAATACAGCTGACAAGTTTAAGACTAATTAAAGTATCAAATAAAAGTAGTAATGCTTTAACAAGTGGACTAATGTAACTCACCACAGCCATGAACATTAGCAAGAGCAAACAAAGTCTTCCAAGCTTTAGGAAAGCCATGATTACTGAGGGCCTGCAGTTAGTATCAAGCACTCTCTGCTCCTGTCTCTTCCCTCCTCTCGTTTGCTTCTGTCTGATAAGGTCTGGTTATTTGCTTGTCAGTTACAGTAGGGGAGATGCTAAGCATCTTATTCCCAGGCTTCTAAATTAACTCTTTCAGTTTAGTCACACCTACAGCTACAAGAATATTCATTTCTATAGGATCCCTATGCAACTCCCCTCTTTGAAATACCTATACCATGAACTGTCTTTTCTATATGCACACTTTTATTGTCAACCTATCATTAGCTTGCTCAGTAGTTTTCTCACTGTGTCATTT
>JAOUWY010000052.1:4038889-4050352 GCA_025728095.1 Prietella phreatophila | reverse complement strand
TCCTTAAATCCTCCTTCACACAATCCTCCCATCGCCTTCTTGGTCTACCACGCCTCCTTTCTCCGACTACTAACTTTCTCACTCTCTTCCCAATGTAGCCTTCATCCCTTCTCACTACGTGAGAGTTTGCCATTGTTAAAAATGACCGCAGATTTTCTGCACATGCACAAAATAGCAGCAGCAGCAAAATCAAGCGTTTTTTTTTTTTTGCCTGTAGCCATCACTAAAAAGTCTGTGAAGTCCTGTATAGACAGAATGAGTAGTATTTCGAAGGAATGTAAAAATGTATGGAGGTGTAAATGATGACTTTCTGACGTGTAACATTTGTTTATATATAAGCGTATATATGTAAGTTTAACATGTGTATATACTCATCATTAAATATAAATTCGAGGTGGTTAAGATATTCCGCTCAAATTTACATGCACTCCACCCGGACACAAGTTTTGATCTCACAGATGCCAAAGATTAAATAGTTGAACAAGGAAACGGTTGGTGGAATTTGTATGCGCTTGTTTTACAGTCAGACTTAACTGATGCAGCTTCGATGAATAGGAGCCACTGTGATTTGTAATTTGCTTAGCCGTGAGCACGTTTGACGGAGGTTGCAGTTCACTGTGTAAAAAGGTTTTACTGAGTGATCGGCTAAAAATACACCAGTGACTTGCCGAGAACATACAGCTGCATAAAGGGGAAAAGGCTTTGAATCATTTGCAATTACCTTTAGAGCTATGTGGGATTCACATGAAAGCCTTAAGTGGCACTTACTACTAAGCTGGGTAATTAACTGGTGAGTTGAATCAGGTGTCTCTGAGCAGAGAAATCACAAATTGCGCGTGAGTGTGCTTTTCAGGATGGCAGTCGTGATCGTTATATTAGCAAAGTGTAGACGTGATCTTGAACTATAGCGCTTTACCTATAGTTGTAGTGCTTTTTTTGTAGTTTCCAGGCTCTAATGGAAGGTTTCAGATTGGCAGCAATTAAATAAAACGGTTATGTTTTCATCTTGGCAGAGGCAAGTCTTCATTCAAAAGAAGAGT
Organism: Prietella phreatophila; assembly: GCA_025728095.1. Taxonomy (NCBI): domain Eukaryota; kingdom Metazoa; phylum Chordata; class Actinopteri; order Siluriformes; family Ictaluridae; genus Prietella; species Prietella phreatophila. Next base: position 4,049,312 of record JAOUWY010000052.1, on the reverse strand, counting down.
TAGTTTCTGTGTATCTGCAGTGTTGAGATCAGTGTCAGGATAATGGCTGTGAAGAGGCTCAAAAGACCAATATGTTAACAGAAATTCTATCACTCTAGAAATGGGCAAGTCTTGTGTGATGGAATTACCGTTGTTTTAAATGATGTAGTATATGATTTTGTTTGTTTTGAAGGATTTTGGGCAGGTTTTAAGCTTGAGTGAGGGTTTGTGGCTGGAGTGAACTGCATGTCGTACTACTCCAAGAGAGTGGTTAGTTACCCTTGTCCGTCGTGGCTCAGGATACCATTTTATAAATATTTTAACCAGCTTCAGGTCTTTAAATTTTTTTCCTGATGTTCTCTGATTTTAATATCCAGCCTTGAAGAGGAAGAAGAGCCCAGTTTGTGATGGTATGTAGAATCGAGGATCCTGTTGTCAACACACTCTTTATGTAAACAGTAACACACCATGATCCATGCCGTTATAAGCAAATAATGGGGTTTTGAAACATCCACGAGATAAGCTCCTTTTATATCTCTGTCTCGTCTTCTTTTTCTTCTTCTTCTTTGCTTTTGAAGTTAATGGAGTTAAAAATAAAAAAAAACACCACAGCTTGTCATGTTACTGGGAAGCCAGAAAATCAAAGTGGGCCGCTTGTGAAAGAAAATGTACGGGGTTACTGATCGGAACGTCAGGGGTTCAAACCCCAGTAGTGCCAAGCTGCCACTGCTGGGCCGTTGAGTAAGGCCCTTAACCCTGTCTGCTCCAGGGGTGCTGTATCATGGCTCTCTGACCATGAAGAAGAAAAGAATTTCACTGTGCTGTAGTGTATCGCTGGCTCATTATCATCAATGATTAGGCCAGCCATTCCCATGCTCTTTATTAAAGATACAACTTGGACTCCAAAACATCTGAAAACAAGAACCTCAGCACAACGATGAATGAAATGGGTAATGTATTCATTTTTTATTCGCTTATGCTTTTAATGGTATTAATTGGTGGTATTCATTTTGTTCTTGGAGTTATACCTGTATGGAACACTTTTACATAAGAAAGCGAGATCTTAAAACGATTCACACAGAATGTAAACGCCACACGGCAGACCGATGAACTGAAATAATGATTGCGTGTGTGGGGGGGTGTGTTTGTGATTTTCGATTGCTGTATACACACTGGTGTTGCTGCACAGTACCTAAAAACCGCTTATTCTGCCTTTATTTCAGCAACTTTTCATGTACTCTCTCTCCCCTCTGAATTTGTCATTCATCAGTTAGTGATCAAATGCATGTGATGAGGTGACACAAATCTTGGTGCTTGGAGAACCTAACTGACCTTGTAGTCTGAAGCTTAACAGTGTAGCTTAAATAATCAGTTGCAATCACACCCAGCGGCAGTTAGAATATACCGCTGTCTATAACAACAAAGCAAAAGGCATGCATCTATTTTTAGAAATGAGAAAATGTGCCGCGTTGGAGCTGCCCGCTGAGCTGTGATTGGCTCATGCCTCGGTATTTTGTGATTTAGAAACGGAACAGGTTTTGCTTGCTTGCAGTTTGTGGAGGAGGACAAGTGTTCGCGTCTGTTACGGACATCGTTATGTATATAAAATATATAAATAAAAACGCTATTTACTTTTGTGACCACTAATGTTTATTCAGCGGAGGGGTGGTTTGCTAAAAAGTGAACTGTAATTTGCTTTATTTAACAAAAAATAATTAAATCCACAAGGAATTATAAATGTAATGTCAAATTCAATTTGTTTGTTCTTAGTTTTGTTCCTCATGGAACCAAAGAAGGGCAAAAATATCAGGCATTAAATGTGCGTTCTTTCAATTTCACATAAATGATTTCTTAGGTGAAACTGAAAGAACGTAATATTATACTGTGATATCTAGTGATTCTGTGATGATTTTTTTTTGTAGTGCGATATAAATGTTTGCCCGTACTGTCTCTCGTGTGGGTGGACTTAATAGCAATTGACTCTGATTGGGTAGTGAGATTCAGATCGACTGCTCCCTGACCAGGAAGCACTTCCAGGAGACTACAGGAGGCACTAATTTTCGGTTCTCTGCATAGTTATATTGTTTGCAGTTTGTATCCCAGGAAGCATCGGGCACAAGGCGGGGTACACCCTGGCCTGTTCATCGCAGGGCACAATCACACACACACTCACACACTCATTCATACACTACGGACACTTTAGACACGCCAATCAGCCTACCATGCATGTCTCTGCACTGGGGGAGTGTGTTTCATTATTATTATTTTGCTTTAAACGCGCTAAGCTACTTGGCGCTTGCGCTTTTGCCGCAGAGATGGCACAGAGCACACTCCTTCTCGTAGGATATATATATATATATATATATACACACACACACACACACTGGGGAATTTTATATAAGATCGCAAGATCAATCTTTCGTTTTAGCAGCAACAAAACCGGTTTGTTGTGAAAAGTGCGACGCTAGTTGCGCCACCTATGTTGCTATGGCAACCACTAAACTATATAAGTAAATCATGGAGTGTTACATACTGAACAGGGTAAATATAGGCACATACAGTTGGGTAAAAAAAAAAAATCCGAGACCACGTTGAAAATCTGGTCGCTTTAAAAAAAAATATTTAAAACTAGAAATTCTAAAGCAAAAAGAAAAAGTGCAATGTTTTGACTATTCAATATTGAAGATTCTGCACTGTTTCTAGCAAATATGTGATATTGACCATGTTAGCTGCTTTGTACAAAAGTGACATTTTCTTCCCGCCTGATCTCTTCCATTGAAGCATGTGTTCAGACGACACTGGATTTGGATTTGATCTAAAGCGGAGTGTAAGATTTGGCACAAACTTGCGGAGTCCAATGCCGGCTTAAGTGCACACTGTCATTAAAATACTAAAAATTCAATCAAATATTTCCAAGATTCTACTTTTCACCCAGGTGGTTGCTGATATCACTTGTAATGAAAACCTTTGTATTAAATTGAAAAATAATGCCAAAGAGAAGCATTTTCACTAGTGCTCTCAGACATTTGGACCCTGTGTACAGTATCTTCTTCTTTATCTTGTAATACTGGCTAATATTTAGTCTTTCTAAAAGATGTCAAATATCTGCAGTTTATGTTGTGCAGATTGAAAATACACTATAACATTTTACAAGAGAATTATTAGTTAGAAGTTAGGAACCTTGACTAATACAGAGGATTTCTGCCGTGTAAGTCCCATTGACCAGGTATATAGACTCTCGATCTGGGATTTTGTTCAATTTGATTTCACCAGTGTTCTCATCAATGGATAGCCAGTTGTCTCGGTCAGACCCTTTAACATATCTGAGAGAGGAAAACCAGAAGTAAAGTTCACATACAGACATTTTAAATGCAGATATTCCCAGACAGATACTGCCATTAATTAAGCCTATCATATTCTGTGGTGTTACCTATTTGTATGTCAGAATAGCTCAAAAAACATTTTGTTAATGAAATATGTAGCGGGAAAAATAATAACAGGGACTCACTTGACTCTCTCAGCAGGCCGTCCTGTATCTGAATCAGTAGCAGTATATTTTGTGAGGACTTTTGTTATATCAACCATCTTGCCATTTTCAGAAATTGGAATTGCTTTCACTTTGGGAATGAAGGCCGGTCCTTCAGGCTGATTCTTTACATTAACATGCATATTGTAGACTTTACCAAGACCTCCTCCTGCCCCACCGCCAATCATTCCCCATGATCCTCCTCCACCTCCTCCTCCTCCTCCTGACACCACCACACCCGTTGTCCCTGAAGACCCAGATCCATCATAGTATGGAGCCACATTGTTCACGGTGATGCCTAGATTCATGTCTTTTACTTCCTCATAATCTACAGCCTGAAAGTAAAGTTAAAATATAAAATATTGGTTACTTCTTCTGCACAGTACAAGCACTCACACTAAGGCAACGTAACATTATAAGTGGCATATTTGTCCTAATCTATAGCAATATAAGTGACCAGTGACAAGTAACCCACTGACCAATAGAGGAAAATTGGGGAAATAAAACATTGACAACCTTGACAAGCATCAGGACTCCTTCATTGGTCTTTGGATCAGTGATAATCTTGAAATGCCCACCCCCATTGCCTGACACAATGCTGTACTCGGCCTGCCAGTTGTCAGTGTTTTGCAGGTCCAGATCAGTGGTTTTAAATCTCATCACCTCCACGTTTTCAGTGTTCTCCTCAACACTGGATTCAAACTGTACACAGAAGGAGAAACTAATAGGTATAACTCTCTCACTGGCCTATCTATAGTGATACATTTCTGTGTCTTGTATATTACATATTCTAGAGAAGAACTGTCTAATTTCACAACACTGGAACAAGTAGGAACACAAGGATTAAACAGGTGGTGCCTTACAGATTCCTTCTCCAGTACTGGGACGTTATCGTTGACATCCAGGATCTGAACATTGAATGTTGCCATCCCAGTATTGCAACCTGGACCCCCATTGAGGTCTGAGGCTCTTACAGTAAGTACATATTGGTCAACTGTCTGTAGAGAGATAGGTATGATAATGAGACGTTCATCTTATAAGACAGGAATAAGACAGATATGTTTAAAACAGAAAATACTAGCAATTTACTTCAATGTATTTATCGTAACAGCTTTGTTACGGCTTTCTGTACAAAATTCTAGTGCCTCACCTCTCTGTCCAAATTTTTATTGTTAACAATCACTTCTCCATTCTGATTGATTGTAAACATATTTCCTGGAGGATTCTGCTCAACAATCTCATAGAAGATCTGAGAGTTGATATTCCCGGGTTCATCAGCATCGGTCGCTGTTATTTTCATTACGGTCGTACCTAAACATTTCATTAGCAATGTTAACACTGGTATCCATCAACATCCTTCTCATCTCATCGACCACTTGTGTTTTTCAGACCTATTAATCTGTTGATTTTAAACTGTTAGAAAAATAGGTAATCTGTCAGTGTTGCAGACTTGCCTACAGCGCTGAGCTCACTGACAGATCCTGTGGAGATGGGCAAGAAGATGGGCGCATTGTCATTCTGATCTTTCACCTTTATTCTCAGCTGAATAACATTCTCTGTCACTGTGCCATCAGGGTATGTAGCAATTCCAGAGAGCTGTGAAGCCCATCATCATCAGAAAGGTAACATCATTATCATTACTGCCATCAACATCTGATTTACAGTTTAGATTACTGCTCAGTGGTTCTTAACTTACATTGTACTGGGCAATGCTCTCTCGGTCTAGGATCCCAGTTATTCGAACATTGCCAGTGGAGGGCTCCACAACGAACAAGTGATAGGGTGGCTGGTCTGCACCGATGCCCTTTAAGGAATATCTTATTGGGCCCTTACTTGGATTTTGCTTGTCTGAACGAATCTAAAAGAAACAGAATCATAACAAAATGACTGTCAATGATGAAATAAAGATTAATTATGTAATAAAGTAGCAAAATGTGATTTCTTTTTCAAATGTCTAAGAGTAGAAAACTAAAATGAATGAATTAATTAATTTAAATTAAATAGTGAAAGCATTCTCACCCTAGCAATATAGCTCTGTTTAGTGTAGTCTACATTCTCCTCCAAAATTTGTGGAGGGACGATCCATTCTCTCCTGTGCCTTTGGAGGGATACAGAATGGTCTGCTTTGGCTCCAGCGTCAAACACACACTAGGGGAAAACATAGAGAGGCATTCGCAATGTAGCTCATTTTTTCATTATAACAGATTTGTATTGTTGCCTAAAGCCTTTATTTATAGTGAGGTTAGTGTCAATCTTCTCTGTTCATACTGCAGCAAGATTGTTTTTTTTTTTTTTTTACATCAGTATAATGTCAGCTTCTATAAGGGCTGTGACCTGTTACTTATATTGTGCTCAAAATGTAGATGTTGTTTAAAGAGCATGAACCAACATTACGCGTTTTGGTTGCCACGACACAGACGGCATAAAATGGCTGACAAATCCAGAACCGCCACAGTCCTGTGTAAACAAGCGGCTGCTTGCCTGGATATTTGTCTATTACAACACTGTGTTCATCTCATCCAAGTGTCTCTCACAGAAAATACCACACAGCACAAGAACAAACAAGACTAGTGCTTAGAGCCCTATTCAGAAACTGCTAAACCTGATGAAACACCAGCACAGCACAAAAATCAGCACGCATAGTATGACACGCGTTAACATTCCACATTTTAGCTGATATACTGACATTAAAAGCCATGGTTGTTGTATTTCCAAAGCAAGGCAGTTACAGAAGATTCTATGGTTTTAATGTGAATATATAGATTGTATAGCTTGTGGTCAGAGATCACATTCAAAATCCTTTTTCGATATACTGGGAACTAAACAGAAAGTTTCGGAATTTTTAAAATTTTGAACAAAAGGGAAACCTGCAGCATCTTGAATATTCAATTTCTAGGTCACTATTTCAATTTAGGTTTGTCATATTAACCATGTGAACTTTTTGTGCAAAAGGCCAGATTATCATGAGTCTAATCCCTTCCACTGAAGCATGTGTTCAGACAACACTGTGATGGTGTCATGGTAGCACAGATAAGGGCGCTGAACTACAATACCCATCAGCCTCTGCGTGTCCCCTGATTATGAATTGCACATTCCTGGACTCTGCACATTACCACAACACATATATAACACACTTACAGCGCAATTCTTTGTTAACAGGTTTGGAAGCTTCATTTTCGCTAATCATGGTTTATGAATACACTGCCAAACGTTTCGTTTACGTGCCGCAAGGTTATGTTCGCCAATCTGGCACAAATGTCCTGTGTGGGTCTGGCTTTACAGCGATTTACTCTCATTGGCTAGTGATATTTGGATTGAAAGCTCCTTCATCAGGAAGTAGAGACTTCAGCGCCATGAATTTTGGAGAGCGTTATGAATGCGGTTTTCTGTGTAGTTATATTGTTTGTACTATGTGGTGGAAATCATTTACTTACTTACTTATTTATTTAGTCAGTATATTAGTTCGTAATTAATATTTGAGGTTTGAGTAGTTTCATACAACTATTTTATCGAGATGAACTCTTGGGAGCGGCATGGGGCGTTATCGTCATCATCATCATCCTCCTCCTTTTGTCAATCCAAATCTCACTTGCTCTGTTAAGGCCGCCCGCACACTCTGGCAGTGCATTCATGGAACATGATTAGCAAAAACAAAGCTTAGAAAAAGAATGCAGTTTATCTGAAGACCATGTTTAATTTTTGCCATTGACTTCACTGTTTCCAGGTTCAGAGTGTTTTGTTTTTTTTCCTCCTTGTATATTTTTGTTCATTTCTTGAAAGGTTCAATTCAATACTTTTGGCACAAATTTAATCCCGTATGTTTGCTGCTTGAGAGTTGGATTTGATCAGCAATGGATCATAAGGTTTTGCAAAAACTTGTGGAGTCTGTCAGCGAGAGTGCACACTGTCATTACAGCAAAAATTAGCAATAAATGTGCAAAAATGTAACAAAAATGACATTACATGTACATTGCTTCTTTTGACCAAACTAGACATTCATTCGATGTCTATAGCTGTATCTTGGATAAGCTTAGTTTCACTTGGGGAAATTACTTTTTTCACTTGTGATAAAATTCTTGCTTCCAAATGGTAATTAAAGTAATGCAGGATGGATGAGTTTCTGTCAGGTTGTTTTGTCTGCAAGTAAGGATTACTGCATCTCACATGGTGATCTTATTGTGTTTATTTATTTAGCAGCGACTAACCTTAAAAATTAAGGAATTTACATCAATACAACTGTTCATTCATTTATTTCTAGAAAATTAAATGTTGCATAATATTGCATTTTGTGATGGCGAAATGACAAGTAAGAGAATGTGGCCCTATCCAGTCCACTTAAAATAAAGACATCTATATATATTTTATGTTGACTTGTTCCTATGAAACCAAAAATAACAAACATTTCCCTGCTGAAATAAAAAAACAACAGAAACCCTTATATAGAATTTGTAATGGTTTTAATGGTTATAATGGGAATTCTATTGGTTTTACTGGAAACTGTAATGGTCCCTGTCGGTCTCTACTAGCAATTTGTTGAGGCATGTTTTGTCTAATGGATACCATTTAGGGCCAGTAGAACACCTTGGACATTTGATAATGGTTTTAATGGTAAACAGCTGATGGTTTGTTATGGTATTTATAGTGGCAACCAATCGAACTTCTGTGATGGTTTCTATTGTTTTTTTCCAGCAGGGCTGTCTGTAACCACAAAGAATGACATGCCAAGTGATCGAACAGCTTGTGAGCACACTGGAAAAACCGCTTGGACTGGGTCAATAGAAACAAAGCAATTCTAGTGAATATAACAAACAGGCCACAGCCAATTTACCTTTTGGCAATAGGATGGTGGGAATGTTAAGACTAGTGGGAATTGTTGCTCTTTTCAGTAAGACACTGTACTCGGCTCAGCTCACTAAAAAGCACCAACACTTTCGTCTTCCTAATGCTTAATTGCCAACTTTTTTACTACCCCAAAATTAGTCAGTGTTATTGGTGTTTGCATATCACTCATGAATCTCATTGTGATTATAAAAATAGTATTATACTTTGCATTGCATTTGTTATTTTAAATACATGTAAAATAGCAAAGTGCTACATATTTGCATTTATTACTAATAGACCTAAGGCAATCGTTCCTGCATTAATTTTATTGTGCTGCTGTCCCTGCTGGAAAGACAAATAGACATCCTCATCGAATTTGTAATGGTTTGAATGGTTATAATGGGAATTGTATTGGTTTTAATGGAAACTCTAATGGTCCCTGTGGGTCTCTACTGGTAAACTGTTGATTTATATTGATGGCATGTTATGTCTAGTGGATACCAAGGACCAGTAATGGTAATGGTTTGGATAGTTTGTGGAATATGTAGTGGAAACCATTAGAATTTCTAAGATAGTTTCTATTGGGGTGTCTAAACTCAACTTAAAGAAGACAATGGAAAAAAGATTCCTGACCTATTCTGATATTTACTTACTCATTATAATACACCACATATTATAACAGAAATGCACATTAAACACGTCTTCTTGCTAAAACTGTCTCTACATCGTTATGCTGTGCAAAAAAAGATGATACAATTCACTTTTCAATTACACCTTTACCTTACGCTATTAATAATACTGATTCATATTCAGCGAGTTCGTCACTTGATCTATTCGTTCTGTCCTAATAAAAAAGACACAAAAAACCGAAACAACAACATGCGAGTCGACTCCCGACGTTCACAGAGCCGACTCAAAGAGCCGACTCGTTCTCAATCGACAAATCACTAGTTAAATGTTAAAACGTAAAAACAAGCAGATGGTGGTTGTTCTGACACAAACAAGGCGGCATTGGAAACTTTTCTAGACGTATCTAGGCTACATATGCAGGGACTACATTGTTAAAAATAAAATAAAACGAATATGGAGGAAAACTTACCCATATAACGAAAGAAAAGAGGAAGAGAAGTGACACTGAACGCCATAACCGGGCCATTTCCGGAGCGCGAGCCCGCGTCAAATTCGGCACTCTGTCTAGAAAGCGCTGTTGTCTGTAGTATATCTGGATGGCAGAATGTGTCCACAACAGATACTGTGCGAATACAAGAGATACAATGAAGTCAGCACGTTCAAAAGCACCACACACCCTCACCTTTAGAGGAGTTTAGAGGAGGATCCAAACGCAGAGAAAGGTGTGGGACTCTCTCTCTCTCTCTCTCTCTCTCTCTCTCTCTCTCTCTCTCTCTCTCTCGTGTTTTGTGTGTGTGAGTGAGAGGGTGCGTATCCAAGTTACAAGTTCACAAACATGCCAGCCTACTTAGCATTAACCCCATTTTACCCGACAATAACAATCCTTTGTAACATTTACAAAGTTTATGATATTTACTGAAAGCCAATTATATATAGCTGTGTATTAAAGCATAGGGCCATACATTCGTTAATGTTTCATGAGGATTTCATAGTTGTGGTCACAATGGCAATATAGACTCAGACTTTTCCAGCCACAGCCACAGATTCAAGTTCCTCTTCGGGGATCCCCAGATGTTCCCAAGCCAACTGTGAGATAATAATGTAAGAGATATGATTATGTTCACTGGTTTAAAAAACAAACAAACCCTCAGCTTGAGATGCAATGTATTATCTCGGTTAATATCTCCCAATCACTCATGCACCCCGATGATAAGGGATAATAATTTAAATGGTATGTCGTACAGCAAACTAACAACTGTTCTCATACATGAAGCTTGATTTGGCAGATTGTTGGTTTTGCACCTGGTTACAGACAGTGTTTCCTTCTGTTTTAGTGTTTCATTTTCATTTATGCTCATCAGGGGATTTTTGAAAGAAAAAAATCCATGTATTTTTTTATACAATTATTCAGTGGGCTCCCTGGGATTGGCTCCAGGTTCCCCCTCGACCCTGAAAAAGGAGTATACG
>JAOUWY010000052.1:3944903-3957974 GCA_025728095.1 Prietella phreatophila | reverse complement strand
CGCCCCGCCTCACGCTGTGCACTACGAACTTGACCTGCCTCCCAGTCATCTACTCCTGCGCTTGTGTCCTACGTAACTGGGTGACAGATAGGCTCCAGATCCACCATAACCCTAACCAGGTTGATGTGGCCACTGAAGATTTTCATCATGGTACAGTATAATGGCATATGGAAATATACAGTAAAGTGAATTTATAGACTAAATGTAGTTTTCCTTAGGCTGTAATATATGTAAATTAGCCTGTGGGATTGTGCTTTCTTTTGACAGACTTTATTCTCATTTTCCTTCTCACACAAGTTAAGAACAGTAGTGGAGATTATGTGCTCTGTCCAATAACATCTAAGGTTTTGAGAGATTAAAAGCTTTTAAACTAAGATTTCATGACACACAAAGATGACTTAATGGGAAATTCCACCCTGAAATACATAAAATATGTTTAAATATGTTATCCCTGATGTGCTTAGCAATTCTGGTACTAATCTGTTGGTTGATGTTGTGTTTTCATTATTGCTGTGAGCCGTTGTCAGCAACTGTGTCATCACAGGTGGACATTCAATCCATTAAATAGGAAAAAAAAAATAAACAATCTCAAACAGAAGTGATAATAAACAGGTTGTACTGTATGCTCCTAAAAACAAAAAAACAAGGGCTTCTATTCTCATTCATTATTTTCCAGTAATGTTTGTATTAATATCATATTAATGACATTATCATGCCATTAATAATATAAATGATATGATAGCGAAATAGAACGTAGAAGTAATGGAGGCAAAAGTTGGACTCAAATATCCAGAATGCAATGCAGCTATATGAAGCAGTTGCTCAATGTTACAACAGAGACTCAGCTCATCTAATTAGTGATCTATGAGATCTCTGACAAGCATGAAGGTGGTGTTGGTAGTATTGGCATGAAAGTTATATTAAAAAAAAAAATGAAAACAGACCAGGAAGTCAAATAAAGCAGTTTAAACTAAAAATGTTTAACATAATCTCATTAAGTTTAGCTCATAATCTCATTACAAAATAAATATTGTATCACACTGAAGATAATGTTAATCATAAGATTAATATGCAAGTTGATCAGGATGGATTTTTCCTTTAATATACCCTCACTGAGCACTTTATTAGGAACACTACACTAATACTGGGTAGGGCCTCCCTTTACTTTAGAAACAGTCTCAATTCTTCATGGCATGGATTCCACAAGATGTTGAAAACAGTCCTTTGAGATTCTGGTCCAGGTTGACATGATTGCATAACACAGTTACTGCAGATTATTCAGGTGCACTTTCAGATCTGGTGACTGGGAAGGCCACTGAAGAACACTGAACTCATTGTCATGTTCATGAAACCCATTTGAGATGGCTTTTGCTTTGTGACATGGAGCATTATCATACTGGAAGCAGCCATTAGAATTGGGGTAAATTGTAACCATGAAAGGATGCACATGGTCAGCACCTGAAATAGGTGGTAGTATTCAAGCGATGATTGATTGGTATTAACAGGCCTAAAGTGTGCCAAGAAAACATTCCCTGTGGTCTTATGCTGTGATGTGAACATAACACGAAGCTGCTGGCCCGTATCTGAATGCATTGCACTCCTGCCATACAATCAGTTGATTAGATAATTGCAGGATAATTGTACAGGTGTTCCTAATACAGTGTTCAATGAGTGTAGTATTGAAGAGACAGCATTGCTGGGTTAAAAGGCACAAAATAAATATTTTCTTTTATGAATATAAATACACAAAAATCAACAGCTGAAAAATCATGCTGTAATCTTGAGTGTGTGTGTTCAAATCTCAAATGTGTAGGTTGAAGGGCAACCCAGAGTTTAATTATTCACTCTCTCATATGTAATGTACTTGATTGATTAGGGCTGAGGACAAGATTGTGCACATGGGTGAAAATCACTTCAGGTCATCTCTGTAGTGCAGTGCAGAATATATGAGGGAAATATTCTTGGCTCTGTTTTAATGAGTTGTGTGCAGAAAGTGAGGTCCAATAAGATATGGGTGGAGTGGAAGTACTTGAGTGGCCTACACAAAGCCCTGACCTCAACCCCACTAAACATTCACTCCACCCCAGGTCTCCTCACCAAACCTCTTGCACCTGTGTGGCTGATGGGACAAATCCCCACACCCATGCTCCAAAATTTAGTAGAAAGCCTTCCCAGAAGAGTAGAGGTTATTATAACAGCAATATTAAAACTACTCAATGTCACGATTCCCCCGTGCAACAGCGCGCGTTGAATGCTGTTGCGCATGCACGGGCCTCTTCCGGGTTGACGTCATGTTTTCGTCTCGCCTCATCAAGGGTCATGTGTGTTTTGGAACTGCCCGCAGCTGCTAACGGTTGCGGGGTAATGACCGGTATATCTATATATACCGTGAGCCGTGCTCCACACATATTGACGTGTGTATGTATGAAGAATGTATGTTTTGTTTCAAGTGTTTTGCTTTGCATTCATCACTGTAAATAAAAGTCACCGTTCAACTGCGATTGCATCCTGCCTGCTTCCTTCCCGTCACGTCCCGTGACACTCAATATTTAATTTGCATGGTTTTGGAGTTGGATGTCCACATCCTTTTAGCCATATAGTGTATAACAAATAAAATGCTCTAAAAAAAACAAATTGACACAGTGTCGCATTTTTCACACAAGTTAGGAAATGTGTGTATTTTCGTTTAGCATAATAAAACAATAGTCCACTCAGAGTGGTTCAAAACAAATTTGACTTTAGCTTTTAATTAGTTTTAATTTTACTTTGCTAAGTTTAATACACTGATCTGTATACACACTGTTACGCCACGGCGAACTCGCGGCCACTGTGCCGGCGCGGACTACACTTCCCAGTCACACTCGCGCTCAAGTTCGCTGGAATACTAAGTGCATACACCTGCGCGCTGCCCAAGGTTATTCAAAACCTTGTTTACAACAAGGCGGCGCGAAGTAACACTCATAGTATTCTCACGTCTACCTGTTACCACGCTCTCAGTGAAAGGATTGTATTTATTGGTTTTTTGGCCTTCCGCCTTGGCTTCGACTAATTTTGTGGATTTAAGCTTTGGACTTTTGATATAACAATCCCGCTCTCCTGCAGCTTCACTCTCGGCCCGTGCTTGCCTCCATTCAGGTACTGTTACACACCCCCTCAAATTTCTTGTCCCTCCCCCGCCCCTGCTTATTATACTAACCTGTCTCATTTTGTTGTTTTATATACTAAATTACAATTCTATTTTGTTGTTGTTTTGCCTTTTTTTTAGATGCAAAGCATCTAATGGGCCTGAATTTATAACTCATTAAGTAATAACTCCCTTGCATGTGCTGGACTCAAGATTTTTTGTAAGAGGGAGCTATTAACAGTCTACTATAACACAAGTCTTCTTTGTTTGTGTGCATCATTGTAAAGGAGGAAATGGGCATGCACTCACAAATAAGCAGTCCCACAAATCTTTATTTGTAGCCAGCAAATATTAATTTCAGCCATTTCAATATTCAGTAATATTACTATATGAATGACCACAGGCCAAGGACCAGGTGTCCTAAAGTCCTCAGGAAGGTTACAGATCTACCATGACCCTGATAAGTGAGTTACTGTGACAAAAAAGTGGTTACTGAAGTATAATCAATTAATCCGTGATTGATATATTAAATATAAGAAACATACAGTGCTGTGAAAATGTATTTTGATTTCCTCTGATTTCTTCTGATTTCTTCTTTTTTGTGTATATCTCATACTAAATAGTTTTAGGTCTTCAAACAAAATACAACATAAAACAAAGGCAAGTTGAGTAAACACAAAAGACATTTTTTAAGTATTAATTTTTTTTATTGAAGAAAAAAAAGTGATCTAACTCCTATCACCCATGGGAAAAACTAATTTCCCCCTTAAACTTAAAATCTGGTTGTGCCACCTTTAGCAAGAATAACTGCAACCAAACACTTCTGATAATTGGAGATCAGACTTTCACAGCACTGTTGCCGAATTTTGGCCCACTCTTCTTTGCAGAACTGCTGTAGTTCAGCCACACTGGAGGGTTTTCAAGCATGAACTGCTCATTTAAGTTCCTGCCACAGCATCTCAATGGGGTTCAAGTCTGGACTTTGACTAGGTCACTCCAAACCTTTCATTTGACTTTTTTTTGAGCCATTCAAAGCTAGACTTACTCCTATGCTTTGGATCCTCGTCTTGCTGCATAATCCATTTGTGCTTGAATTTCAACTTATGTATTGAAGACCAGACATTCTCCTTTAGGATTTTCTGGTAGAGAGCAATATGAATTATTGCAATATTGCAATATGAATTATTGCAATTATTGCTTGGCCATAGGCATGATGTTCTTTTTGAGGAATTATATGTTTGGGTTACACAAGATGTAACAGGGCCCCTATCTTCTAAACACTTATACTGTCTACTTATCAGTCCACAGAACATTCTCCCAAAAGGTATGAGGATCATAAAAGTGTGTTTTGGCAAATTCAGATGAGCCTTAATGTTCTTCTGGGTTAGCAGTGGTTTTCACTTTACCACTCTTCCATGAGTGCAATTTTTGCCCAGAGTCTTTCTTGTTGGATGAGTCGCTGCTGTGCTCTTGGATGAATTTTGGAAGGTTAGCCACTTTTGGAAAGGTTCAATGCTATGCCAAGTTTTTCAATTTGAAGATAATGGCTCTCACTGTGGTTCTTTGGAGTCCCAGAGACTTTGAAATAGCTTTATAACTCTTTCCAGACTGATGTATTTGAATCACCTTCTTCTTCACCATATCTGGAATTTCTTTCAGTTTTGGCATAATGTCTTAACATTTATTCATTTAACACACCCAGTGTGCTACTGGGTATGATCTTTTAACCAACTTCATGTTGTTTAAAAAGTTCTATTTAAGTGTTGATTTGATTAAACAGGGTTTGCAGTAATCAGGCCTGATTGCATCTTGTCCAGCTGAACTCCATTATGAATGCAGTTTCATAGATTTTGGGAATTAGTAACCATGGGAGCAAATACATTTTCACACAGGCCCAGTTGGTATTGGATATTTTTTTTTGTTTTGTTTTTTTGCTTGAATAAATAACATTAGCATTTAAAAATTGTATTGCATGTTTACTCAGGTTGCCTTTGTTTTATCTTGTTGTGTTTACACCAGGATCTGTAGACATATAATCTTACACATGCACATTCATATGCATTGTAAGGACTTCCTCTACACAATGCTACAATCTCGCCTCAAATATTAGGATTATGAAAAAAAAAAGAATATTATAAAATGAATGATATATTTAGTTCTGTCATTTCATTATCCAGATATGTGCTCAAGGGAAATAATGAGATTTAATGAGCCATGTTTGGATTTGTGAGGAAAAGGACTTGCTACACATAGTTTGATTTAAAAATAGACCACATGAATTTTAAAGGTTCTCTTTGTCACTTAATAATGGAAATTAAATTGGCCCAGTTCAATATTTAAGACACTGTAAAATGTAATGAATCTGATGGCACGGCTGAGTTTAAATGGCACCACAGACCAGTCATCCAGGGCAAAATATCCCTGCCTTAGGGGCAGTTCTTACCTTTTACTGTATGTCCTTTTGGCTTTCATTAACACCTTGTGGAGAAAGAATATACCAGGCTGATACTTGAATTGGTATTGTGGCCAAAGAGATATAAATTTTCTCCCTGTGTCTGTGCGGAAATACTGGCCTTGAACCATATAAGAGCATGTAACACTTTTTAATTTTACTGGAATTGTCCACTACACCTGATCACCTGGTACCAAAAATTAGGTTTGTAACAATGACATGTTTTGGTCTACCCACTTGAAACAACCTGAGCATAAGACATGGTTTTTACAGTTTTGCAGTCCATTAGTGTTTTATTCAGACTGAAATCCACTGACATTCATTCTGTGCAAAAGTCTTAGACACAAATTCTTCCATATAAATTTTTCATTCATTTTTCTGAATATTCAGTAATGGCTTTGCCCTGCTCAGGGTCATGATGGATTCAGCACCTACCCTGGGAACACTGGGCCAATTACATCATTTTGTATACTTCTATCTATTTTTAAATGAAGCAAAATTGCATAAATTACACAGTATTTACATTGTTCACTATTCACTGTGATGCTACATGAAATGCTGCTTTTTCACACAATGTGTGAAAGCTGAATGAATTTGATTGAATTAAGCTGCGGTTGGGTGATTCTGTTTGTGTGTGTGTGTGTGTGTGTGTATGAGAGAGAGAGAGAGAGAGAGAGAGAGACACACACATACACACTCATTCGGGTAGTGAGTTAGATAAGTGTTGGTATTCAGTGTTTATGGAAGTGGGCAAGGACATAAAGACACTTAAGAAAATTAATTAGTATTTTGTAACATATTAAGGTATAATTAACAGAATTTTGATGCATTACCCCCACCTGGTAATATATCTTTAAGTTTAAAACAACCAGCTTCACAATGCTCTTATATTTGTTTCAAAACATGATATTAATTTTCAATTATGCACTTTTTATTTTTTAACCCTATTTGGAAAATCCGTGGGATTCAAGCATTTAATGTTAGATTATTAAAATTTTGAACACTGATTCATTTTTATTTATATATTTAATCATATAACATCACCTTTAAAAATATTATTTTCATAAAGATAATTCCTTTATAATATTGCAAACCTATTTTAGAAAAATTAACATTTATGGCCATGGTTGTGGCCAGGGGCTAATATCAAGTCACATGACCTGTGTATTTGTGCCATCCCACTCTTCAACGTTTCCCACTGAAATTACACCCATCCAATCATTGCACCTTCCAAGATCCTGACAAATGTTTATATCTCCCAGGACTCGAAACCCATTTAAGGGTTAATATCCATGTAGGAAACTTAATTTACCAGTATTTATATAACAGCATAAAGATTAAGTTAAACAGCGACAGATGTTAGCTTATTTACATTTACATTTACATTTATTCACTTAGCAGACGCTTTTATACAAAGCGAAGGAAAAATAACAATCTTATTCATGTGCAAAGAGTTGCAAGCTATTTCAATATTTTTTTAACTTTATTGTCCTTTATTACAGACATGAAAATGGTTTGGCATTACAAAAGGATTTTAGAATCTCATACACATCTTCATTAAATTTTGTGGCACTCATTTTCACCATGAATGTGTACTTGTCAGAGAAAATCTGTTAGTAAATGTGGTGGTATTTTACGTAGGTGGTAAAAAATGTGGAGCATTGCATGCTGTTTGATAATAAGAGATAATAGCAGTGCACATTCAGTGTCCATATTTGCTTTACTATTCAGAGAGAATTTGAATCACTAGGGAGGCTTTTCAAATATGTTATCAAATAAGTTTTCCTCCACTCTGCTCTGCTCACAGGCATCTTTCCCTACAATTATATTCTTTCAAGCAACTGTCTTATTACGATTTTGACTTGAAGAATTTAGGGGAGAATAATACTGTATTGTGCTTTAACAATTCCTTGTTATTATTTTTGTTTTGCATTTTTGTTCATTTACCCAGATGGTTCCACTATGCCAGTGACTGAGTTTGTTACAAAACTTGATTCACATTAGTACAGTTTCAGTAACTTTCTCACAAATACACATACTTGAACTGGCAAGTGATTAAAATGTCTGGTGAGGCCATCAAACTCTGCACAGACAAAAGCATTACAAAAGATGTGGGAAATCCTCTCAGGCGTGGCTCCTCCAGAGTGTGCAAATGATCATCATCTACAAAAGGCCATTGTTGGTTGTTTCTCTGGAATAAATCAATGCTCTTTCCCAGATCTCCTTGAACAAGGCTGATTGTGGAAGATAAATCGAAGAGCACAAAAGACTATGAACAACAGCGCAGCACATGCAAAGGGCTTGGATTTGCTGAGTCAATGTAACATTTTTTCCATTCGACAATGGATGGAAAGGCTACGGCTGTGAGGTAAAGGGCTTCAGAATTGTGCATCTTGACACACAAAATTTTTGGGTCTGTGTGTAGTGAAAAGTTAAATAAAATTTGTCATTTCAATGTCTGAAATTTTAAAAATAAAATCAGTGGCATTGTGGCAGCTTATGATTGTAATGCAAACATGAATAGGGATGGAGGTTCAAAGACTTAATGATCAAATTGAAGTCTGTGTTGATCTTTTCAGCTGAGAAGTGCTTATCTGGTCGAATTGTGCTGCCTAATCAATAAAGTCTGTAGGCCAGAAAGTACTGAGGTTCTGCCTCACAAGTTTATACCGAAGAAACTAAGAAACTGGGAACAGATCAAAGTCTGGCATGGAGAGTCAGTACATATGCTGATATTCAGTGCATCCTTCCTTTGGGGGAAAGAAAATTATCACATGAATAATAATGTGAGTCCTACATCATTAAATGAAGTGCAATCAGCCTGATCATGATTGGCACTGCCTAATTAATAAATAGGGACATCAAAGGTAGATCATTCAGTTGTCAAGCTGAGAGGTTTTAGATTCTTTTTTCCGTTATTTGTGTTGCTTGTGTTTTTATTTTATTATTTTTCTTAAAAACATTTTGCATAGCTGGTAAACAAGGCCCAAAAGCATCAAGCACTACTGACTTTGCCTGATAAATTTAATTCTCCATTACAAATATGCTTTCATTGTTCTTTACAAAGAACAAAACCACCAAATGATGAATAAAACCTGCTAGATCAGAAAATAACATGGGTGACATACACTACACTATGCCCTCACTTTTAAAGGACACTCAAAAAAAACCACATTGAGACATACACTCACTGACCACTATTAACATTTGTATCATGAAGATACAGGTCAAGAGCTTTAATGTTAACATCAAATATCCGAACTGGTGAAGAGAATGTGAAAATGGAACAGGCAATGATTTTCCAATCTTCAGCTGTCCAGTTTCTGTGAGCCTGTGCCCACTGTAGCCTGAAGTCCTATTCTTGGCTGACTGAAGTAGAACCTCCTGCTGTTTTAGCCCATCCACCTCAATTGTACAGAGTGTTTATCTGAGTTGGGTTTCTTGTGTCTGTTCTATAAGTATTCATTTGAAAGAATTGTCCCTTGATCTAGTGAAATTTTCTGTGCATTTCTAGAATGTAATTATACAATCACTAAACTATGGAACAATTGCATTGGGATTAGAAGTGATACTTGGCTGTTATGACAATAATAATTATAGCATTACAGATTTTATAGACCACGGTGATTTATAATTTGCAGTTAGTCAAAATGCAAATTAAATTTGCTGAGTGTATGTGTATACTATACATGTAAATGAGACACTAATTAAAAGCAAGAGCAAAACAAGAGCTTTAGAAAGATACAAGCAAGGTCTGCTTCTCTAATGTGAAGTGGGGTTTATCATCATTGTTCTGTATTCTGCAGTCTGTATACTAAATCTTTGTACACCAGTACTCAAATTATAGACTTACACACTACTTAGATATTTGTGTCTGAGTTGTGCTTGCAGGATGAAGCCAATAAGGCATGTCTCACTAACACATAACTCTGACCTTGAATTTAAGTAAATTATCTGGTGAGATATCAGCATAAGCAGGGAGCAGCATTACAGTAAGGCCTGCACCATGGTCTGACAGGTTGATGTAATATGCCATTTTGAAATGCATGCTTTGATATTGTAAATATTCTCAAAAAACTATGGGAGCACATTTGAGGCCAATATTAAAAATGTATTAATATTATTATTTAAAAAAATTATTCATAATATTTATGAATGAATAGTGTCATCCTTATAACTTCCAGGGAATGTTTTTTTTTTTTTTTTACACAGAGAAAATCTGAGTGGACTGCACCTTAAATCCTAGGCATTGTTTATGTAGTGAATTTTATATGGATAAAATTATAAGGTATGTGTGCTGTAACTGCAGTAGATAATACTTGGTCAGCTCATCTTTTAAACCTTGAGATCATATCAAATAAACAATTATTCCTCAATTCAAAATAGCAAATGTGTGGCAAGAATGTGCCTCATAGCTGCATGGTTTGATTGTGAGCTCGGGTTACTGTCTGTGTGGAGTTTCACATCTTCTCCCTCTGTGGGTTTCCTCCAAGTTCTCTGACTTCATTCAGTATTTCATAACATGCTAGTAGGAGGATTGCTGAATGAATGAATGAATGAATGAACAAACAATAGCAAATTAAAACCTTGATAAAATAGCTAATATCCCAAGCACACATTAAGATTTCATAGTGCTGTACTTCTAGTTCATCATGCAAAAAATTAGGTTGTGCTGGATCAAGTGCTGCTCAATAATGAGCCATATTGATAAATTAAAATGTAATCATTTACACAACAATATATTTCCAACATATTATACTAATCCTATTAGTTACCTGCTTCTCTTCTTTTCACTATCTATACATTCATATACTGTACACTATATATTGGGCCCCATAGTGCCAATGAAGGGAAACTGTAATGACACAGCATACAAAGACATCCTATATAATTGTGTACTTCAAACTTTGTAGCATCAGTTTGAGGAAGGCTCACATATGGATTTGATGGTCAGGAGTCCAAACACTGTTGGCCAAATGGTGTATAAATTCATGCACTACATTCATTCATATGAGTTCTTCTTATTTTCACAGTGTCTATTGCTTTTAGGTTACAGCGTACCCCAAAATTCTACTAGAAAAATCTCAGAGGCATGATCTACACACAAGTCATTTAAATTAATCTGAATGGCCTGTCTAGAAAATTTTTTCATGCAATCCAGGGGAGAAGGATGCAAGTGCAGATTTTTATTCATTTTATTATTGGAAGTGCACACAAATAATCAAAACAATGAGAATGAGAAACATTATACAAAACAGGAGATACAAGGCAAAACAGGTATACTATGAGCAGGACAAAGGTATACTTGGCTAAACACAAACACAACCACAACAATAATAAGCTTACAATAAGACCTAGAAAAATGTCAGTTATTGAGGTTTGTAATATTTCTTGTATTCCATTTAAAACCTTATACACTAGCAAATAACTGTAAAATTAATTTTAGAACTTAGAAGCCAGTTAATATACAGTACATCTGGAAAGTATTCACATTTTCCACATTTTGTTATATTACAGCCTTATTCCAAAATGGATTAAATTCATGATTTTCCTCAAAATTCTACAAACAATACCCCATAATGACAACATGAAAGATGTTTGTTACAAATCTTTGCGAATTTAGTAAAAATAAAAAACAAAAAAGCACATGTACATAATTATTCACAGCCTTTGCCATGACACTCAAAATCGAGCTCAGGTACATCCTGTTTGCAATGATCATCCTTGATGTTTCTACAACTTGATTGGAATCCACCTGTGGTAAATTCAGTTGATTGGACATGATTTGGAAAGGCACACACCTGTCTATATAAGGTCTCACACTTAACAATGCATGTCAGAGCACAAACCAAGCCATGAAGTCCAAGGAATTGTCTGTAGACCTCCAAGACAGGATTGTATTTGATCATAGATCTGGGGAAGGGTACAGAAATATTTTTGTAGCACTGAAGGTCCCCATGAGAACAGTGGCCTCCAGCATCCATAAATGGAAGAAGTTTTGAACCACCAGGACTCTTCCTAGAGCTGGCCGCCCATGCCAAACTGAGCAAATAGGGGAGAAAAGCCTTAGTCAAGGAGGCGACCAAAAACCTGATGGTCACTCTGACAGAGCTCCAGCATGTCTCTGTGGAGAGAGGAGAACCTTTCAGAAGAACAACCATCTCTGCAGCACTCTACCAATCAGGTCTGTATGGTATAGTGGCCAGACAGAAGCCACTCCTCAGTAAAAGGTACATAACAGCCCATCTGGAGTTTGCCAAAAGGCACCTGAAGGACTCTCAGACCAAGACCAAGACAAAGATTGAACTCTTTGGCCTGAATGGCAAGTGTCATGTCTGGAGGAAACCAGCCACCACTCATCACCTGGCCAATACCATCCCTAGAGTGAAGCATGGTGGTGGAAATATCATGCTGTGGGGATGTTTTTCAGTGGCAGGAACTGGGAGACTAGTCAAGATCGAGGGAAAGATGAATGCAGCAATGTACAGAGACTTCCTTGATGAAAACCTGCTCCAGAGTGCACTGGACCTCAGACTGGGGCGAAGGTTCATCTTCCAACATGATAACGACCCTAAGCACACAGCCAAAAATAACAAAGGAGTGGCTACAGGATAACTCTGTGAATGTCCTTGAGTGGCCCAGCTAGAGCCCAGCCAGAACCCAATTGAACATCTCTGGAGATATCTGAAAATAGCTGTGCACCGATGCTCCCCATACAACCTGATGGAGCTTGAGCGTTTCTGCAAAGAAGAATGGGAGAAACTGCCCAAAAATAGGTGTGCCAAGCTTGTAGCATCATTCTCAAAAAGACTTGAAGCTGTAATTGGTACCAAAGGTGCTTCAACAAAGTATTGAGCAAAGGATGTGAATACTTATGTACATGCGCTTTTTTTGGTTTTTTATTTTTTAATAAATTTACAAAGATTTCAAACAAACTTCTTTCACATTGTCATTATGGGTTATTGTTTGTAGAATTTTGAGGGAAATCTTCATTTTAATCAATTTTGGAATACGGCTGTAACATAACAATGTGGAAAAAGTGAAGCGCTGTGAATAATTTCCGGATGCATTGTAATGTAATGTAATATTGTAAATTGTGACATTAGCACATTTTTATGAGCAAATTTACTAGTTTCTTATGACTGGTATGAAAAACAAAAATATTTCCATTAGACAATAAACTTTCTATAAATTCCTATGTAGTTTTCGCTTGGGTTCAAATTTTCCTGCACACCTCTCATGTGTAAATCGCTGAAAATACAGTATAATGGTACATAATGGTATGTAAATAACACATGCAGATATACAGGTGCTGGTCATATAATTAGAATATCATCAAAAAGTTGATTCATTTCAGTAATTCCATTCAAAAAGTGAAACTAGTATAATGTATACATTCATTACACACAGACTGATATATTTCAAGCGTTCATTCCTTTTCATTTTGATGATTATAACTGACAACTAATGAAAACCCCAAAATCAGTATCTCAGA
>JAOUWY010000052.1:3800197-3813363 GCA_025728095.1 Prietella phreatophila | reverse complement strand
GCTGAAGACAAGCAGACTAAGGACATGGATTACTGGAACCATGTCCTGTGGTCTGATGAGACCAAGATAAACTTATTGGATCAGTTAGCACCTTGCTAACATTGGTGTGTGTGTATGAGTGTGTGTGTGACTGGGTGAATGAGAAACAGTGTAAAGCGCTATATAAGTGTGACATTTACCATGTAGTTAATAAGGGTGATGGTTTGACCACGGTACTACATTCTACCCCATACTTTTGCATCATCGCCTCGACGATGAACCACAAAGTTCTGACATAAGTCCCTGACATTCTCCACTGCCCGTAGAAGATGGTGGACATTAGAATATTGTCCCGCTGTGGCTTGTCTCAGAGAGCTCCACAGCTCCATCACCATCTTTAGGCTGATCCAGGGCTACATTAAACTGTCATGCTACACAGATGGGAGCCTTGACGGCACACCGCACTGAAAGTAAACAGCACACCACCCACGCACACAGTCTTGATAGCCTAACGTCACACACTATCCTACCTTCCAACTCCCATCGAAGGGCTTCACCCCATACCTCTCTTAAAGGGCAATTAGGCGGTCAGTGCACCAGCTGTTTAAGCTCTCATCTCAAAGTACTATCATTCACATATTCAACAAATTGTTCACGGAGCACGGTTTCAGCATTCACCATAACACTTGGCGACTGCTGCTTAACCTTCTGCAGGAGGCTCATCAAGACGATGGAATACTCCAAGAGCATTTCCCCCTTTTGCTGCCTCCAAAAGAAGAAAGCTTCCTGCAAGGCCACATATGACAATGTGCACCCATACAACTCACATAGTGCTCCAATGACTTTCTCAGGGTCCCCACACTGCTCAGCTGAACGATATCGTATCTCCTAAATAATAGGTTCTCATACATGCTGTAGCTTCCTCAACCCATTCATTAAAACTCTTCCCTGTCCTGCCACAAAATTTTGGGCACCTCCAGTCTCTAGGCATGAACACAAACCTATCAGTTATGGGAGTAGCAGTGCCAGTCACTGGTGGCAATACTGGGCATTGACTGTAATAGAGGCACTAGATCCAGTAACACTAGCCCCTGGTGATTCAAATGCCCGATCCTGTCGCAATCTCTCATTGTCAGCCCTAAGTTGAGCCACCAGCTATTTAGGTTCTTGTAATTCTCTCTCCATTTATGATAGAATACACCCATGGTGCATAAGGGAGTCAGACTGCATCTCCAGAGCACACACTGCTGCTTGGTTCCTACAAAAAGAAAAAACAAAGAAAAGACAGACCAACAAACATAGAATAACTTTTTTTTTGATGGTACCCCACCCCTGCCAAATATTCTGTGGAAATCCTGCCAACTACGCCACCTGTAGCAATGTGGCTCGTTTAGCTCCATTTTGTACCAACTACACCACCCCGAATAAATGTGGAAAATAAAAACTACGCCACGTGTAGCAATGTGGCTTATTTCATTTACATACTATTGTTATGACACAGCGAAATCGGTGCGGCAGCACACAACGTGTAGTGCCGCCCAGGGACATGGCGGAGGAGAAGTACACTTCCCAGTCATACCCTTGCTCGAGTTCACCGGAGTTCTAATTATGAACACCTGCAGACACCTAAGGTCATATAAGGGTCTCCCTAGCATTAGTCTCTTGCGAAGTAACCGCTCAGCAGCCTCGTCTCGGTTTGTTTACCAAGCCGATTTTCATAGAAGTGTTTTCCCTGGTGCTCGACTTAACGCTCGCTTTTCACTATGCTTTTGCCTAAGCCCAAGATACATAGCTTACGTGCTCTGTCGCCATTTTATTTTCATTTGTGTTCATTCTCACGTCATCTCTCCGGTCGCCTGTGCTTGCCTCCAACAACTATAATGATCCTGTCGACTACATCTTGTGTAGCAATGCAGCTCGTTTGTTTCTTTAATGTACCAACTATGCCACCCTGAGAAAATAGGGAAAATAACCCAAAGAAGGACACGCAAGTACGTTCCACTCAGAACAGGCAAAAGGCATGGGTTTCCATACAAAAAAACATTTTATTTTGGCTTTAAAAAGACTGGTCAAGAACTATTTTAAAAAGGAGTAGCCAACACAATCAAGCATTGGTTAAATAAAACAGTCACAAGCAGCAGTTAACAATGATCATGGGAGGACTAAGGCTTCCTGTATTAAGGGCAGACTAGTACAACAGCACCAGCTATACAAAAGGGAAAACAACCCCACTAATCAGAATCATACCCACAAAATTCACCGCAAATGAACACAGCAATAATAACGACCTTTAAGTAAGTAAAGCCAAAAGGTGCATCAAAGAACTCCCCAAACCTCAGGAAGCACTCAGCTCCAACAAAGAGAAAACAAAAACACAAAATCAATTACAATATGCTCAAAGCAGACAAACAAAAGAATAAAACAAAACAAAGACAAACTTACTGTCACAAAAATGCAGATAACCTCAAACTCAAACTGATTACAGATAGCAAGTTTACCAAGACTGACCAAAACTTAGTACTACCACATAGCAGTATCAGCATAATTAATAAAGACTGTTACAACACAGTTGAATTAAAAAAAAACTGATCTCAGTGACAGTAACCAACACAAAACAAAATAACAGAGCAAAATAAAACCAAATCGTTGTATAAAGCAACAACGTAGCAGCGTCAAGCAGCAACAAGGCAGTAGAACCAAACAGAAAAGTAGAATCAAGCAGCAACGTGGCCCTGTGAGTGAGGGGGAGGCCCTATATCGATATGACCACATCTCACTCAGTCCACCTTAACGCATGCAAAATCAAGGACTCTAAGAACAAACATGTGTTACAACTTCAGTTTGGAAAGCATGCAAAATAGTTTAGCTCAAATGACAGAACTAAATGATTTACCCACCGTGATCCAATGACATGATACTCACAATGGCACATACGAAAGTCATGATAGCGTCTTTAGTAGTTGTGATGGCAACAGCTGGTGCTCCAACCGGAGCTACGTTAAATTACCATGCTACACAGTTGGGAGCCTTGATGGCACAGCGCACTGATTGTGAGCAGCATATCACACCTACACACAGTCTCAGTAGCCCAATGTCACACTAAACAAATAAAGCGCATGGTAAATAGACAACACTAGCATCACACAGCTAAGCGACAAAACTAAAAACACATACCTCTAGTCCGTAGCAATGAAAGGAAGGAGCGGGTTTTCAACCAGGAAACATTTCAGTGACCATTTATATACTAATATAGTTAGAGAGCCCATTGGCCACGTAATTAATAAGGGTGACGTTTTGACCACAACGCACACCCCACTACACCCAGATGGTCTAACACCAACACTGAGGAAGCAGTACATGATGTTAACTTTTGAAGCCATCGCAAGAGATAAAGTTAATTACAATTTTGAGAGCTTCCTGCCTAAATATCACAAACTTGGCCCAGCATTTACAGCAGCATTAACGCTAAATAGTGATGAACGTTAACTTACCTGTGGTCATTTGGTTTCCTTGCCTCAGGACTCTGCTGTCACAATAAAAAGCTCAAAGCAATGAATATTCACTTTGAGGCAACATTAGAGTTAAATTTAACATATGTTGGTCACTCCTGAAATATTTATCTTTTTTTGACACATTTATCAGATAATGTTGCAGAACATGTGTTGCACAAAAAGTGTGTAGGATATTAACATATCCTTTCTGAGAGTGTACAGTCATAAACGTAATAGGTAAATTTAGTGAATTTGCTATTTTAAGATGTAAATTGAGATTCTGAGGCTTTGAAACAGATGGTCAGGAAAGCCACTTAAGGTTTTAAGCCTTTGTTTGTGTGTCTACACACTCCTTGATTTTCTCCTTTCTAGTCTCATGGGATGACAAGTTGTTTTACAAAATCTCTATATATGGCTTCAGCTGTCAAAATAAGTCTCTTGGGTTATCAGAAGCATGCCATTACAGTCAAAAATATGCAGTTCAAAATATCAAAGTTTTCCTTAACAGGGTTCAGCAGCCAATCTGGATCCTGCTTCATTAATGAGTATACTTCTGTCTGTGCAACCAATTATCTTTGTTGGGGAATTTACAATGGGCTCCCAGAATATGACACATCTCTATGATCACAACACAAGGGTTTGTCTATTTTACACTGCACCACAGAAACCATACATATGCCTCAGAAGTACAGGAAATAACACTTTCTATTAAACATATATTTATAAAGCTTTGTTACTGTGGTGCCTTATAAATATTAGAATCAATACATTTTACACACTGATGCCTGCCTACAGAGTCAAAAATGGACCAGCACCTATCACACCCTGCTCTGTTCATGACTCTTCTCTTTACTGGCACCCAGGTGATGGATAAACCTCCCTTAGCAGTCTAGACAACCAAAGGTTCCTTAACTTCATGATTAAGCACAAAAAATGTTGGTGTATAGCATGAGGAATGTTTTTATTTTTATTTTTATGGAAACCACAAAGTACTTCTGTAAGTTGATCTGATAAGGGCATCTGCTGAATGCCATAAATGTAAGATTATATTCACGTCATTATATATTGATTTAGATACAATATTTGATACATTAATTGACAATACAGTGTATTAACAAATAATATAGAAATACAGATACATTCTAAGAACTTTATTTAATTCAACAAAGACTTTCACTAAGAACACAAGTAAAAATAAAATATCCAAAAATTGCAATATTTTTTGTAGCACCTGTCTGCAAGACACAATGTCATGTCAATGCCGAAATTGGCATTAAACTACAATTCTCAGAGTAGAGAATGGCCTACAAACATGGCCACCAAGAACTAAATTTCACAGCCATTACAGACACTCTGGCTTTTTCTCAATTCTAAGAATGCAAAGAAAGAACTTGCCAGGCTACCTTGAAATAACGAAGGACAGGAAGACATAGAACATCTTTGTGAGAATTGAAATGTGCTGTGAGCTTCCTTCTGCACAATGGACCATCCCAGCACATTTCTAGCAGTGGGACAGGGTCCTCATCTCTTCAGTGCTCACTAAGTAATATGTTTTTCAGAACGAGTTCGCATAAGACCCCATATTGAGAAAGGACCTCTCACGTTCACATTCACCCGACTACTGATTGCACACACTATATAAGCACCCTCAGTGCACCTTCACTTTGCAAAGTATATGCTCTGTGTTTGTTTAGCAGTTGTCACCAAGTTGTTCATTTATTGATTGTCGTTCTGTTTTTCTGATCTCGTTTCTTTTTCTCTTTTTTTGCTACTTGCTCTTGCCTGCCCTAATCCGTGTTGATTGTAGATTGCCAACTCCTTAACCTTGATTTTGGATTGCATCATTGTATTGTTTGCTCCGATCAATAAAGCTCTGTATACCTGCACTTGTGTTTGTAACTGCATACCTGATACAGTGCTGTGAAAAATATCTGATTTCTTCTGTTTTTGAGTATATCTCACAAATTTTTTCAGAAATTAAAACTAAATCTAAAAAATAAAGACGACCTGAGTAAGCACAAAAAATACTTTCTAAATTATGTTATTTATTGAACTCCTAATTGGGAAAACTTGGCACAGTAGTGAACCTTCCCAGAAGTGGCCGACCTTCCAAAATTCCTCCAAAAGCACAGCAACTACTCATCCAGCAAGTCACAAAAGAACCAAGGACAACATCAAAAGGCCTACAGGTCTCTCTTGCATCAATAAAGGTCACTGTTCATGACTCCAATATTAGAAAGACACTGGGTGAAAATAGCACCATGAAAGAGTGGCAAAGCAAAAACCACTGCTAACCCAGAAGAACATTAAGGCTCATCTGAATTTTGCCAAAACACACTTTTATGATCCTCAAATCTTTTGGGAGAATATTCTGTGGGTTGATGGTTGAAAATTGAACAGTTTGGAAGACAGAGGTCCTGTTACATATAATCAAATAAAATCAAACACAGAGTTCTACAAATAGAACATCATACATATGGTCAAGCATGGTGGTGGAAGTGTGATTGTGTGAGGATGCTTTGAGGCTTCAGGGCCAGAGCATCTTGCAATAATAAAGGGAAACATACATTTTTTTGTTTGAAGGTCTAAAACTATTTAGTATGAGATATACACAAAACCAGAAGAAACCAGTATGAGGCAAATACTTTTTTCACAGCACTGTACAAAGATATGTGCACACTTTCTTGTTCACTTTTTGGGAACCTGCATATACAAAATAAAAAAGATTTTCTGATGAATAGTGACACTTTTGACAAAGTGTGACACTTATGTTAATTTCAGTATTTTATTAAAGTTGCCATTTTATTAAATGAGACATCACCAGAGTTTTATAAAACCTCTTACAAAGCATTTTGGCCATATTTCAA
The DNA here is from genome assembly GCA_025728095.1 of Prietella phreatophila. Lineage (NCBI taxonomy): Eukaryota > Metazoa > Chordata > Actinopteri > Siluriformes > Ictaluridae > Prietella > Prietella phreatophila. The sequence continues at coordinate 3,807,026 of JAOUWY010000052.1, read as the reverse complement.
ATCATTAGAAACAATGATTTATGAATATGGGCTTTATAGAAAACATTATCACACTGGACTGTTTCCAGAACTTTGGAGAACATTCCACAAATACCTAACCTCATACATAACTAAATGTTATGTGCTTTGAAACTTGCACATTATCTATAACAAGCAGTGTTCTGAAATATGTGTTACACAGTTCTACTAATGCAGCAGGTGTAACAAAGAGTGCTAGTCGAAACTTTAAAGCAGACTCTGTGTCATGGGAATTCAGATATAAATTGGTTCCCCACTTCAGTGTAAAATTCACTTAGGATATGTTCCAGAGATTTGCCAATGTAATTTCCTTCCTTCTATCGTATTCTTATTTTTTGTGTTAAAAAATATAAGGTATGACTATCATAGCATCCTGAGAAATACTCGCTAGTAGGCCTCATTCGAACACTTCAGTGCCAGTAAACACAGAGGGACAGAGCAAGTGCAGGCTAATTGCTCCAGTCCCACTGTCAAAATGCCTCCTTAGCTTTAATGAGAATCTCTGCACCCCACTGGGAAACAGTGCAGCTGCATGTCAGGCACTCACAACTCACTCAAACTGAGCCACACACACCTCATGTGCCATACGCTCACAAGACATGCAGTATATTAGACTATCTCAGACACACACCTTGGTCAGATCTTGTACCCATCATTCTCCCTCATGGTGTCCTGCATACATCACTTTTTTCTAGATTACACTGCTAGTTCGGGGAATCTTTTTAGAACTGACTCACATTCCATCAGTTTGCCAAACTATTATGTAATCAGATATGGAGTTTTTTTTTAATGCACAGAATTAATTAAATTAAATGAAATTCAATAAAATGTATATAGTGCATTAAACAATGGGCATTGTCACAAAATAGCTTTACAAGAATCATGATGTCGATCTAGATTACTAAAGAACAAGCCAGAGGTGAAAGTGGCAAGGAAAACTCACGAGGAAGAAACCTTGAGAGAAACATTCAAGACAAGAATCCCACCAACTTCCTTTGTGCCTTCACACCCATCCACTGTGTTTCATAGTTTCAACCTCAGAACAGTTGTGAAATTTCAAACCTGGGTTTGTTTAAGGGGAAGCAATTTCCTATTACAGGATGCCTATTGTTAGGTAGTAAGTGGGGCATTCTTCATTTTTGAAGGTGCTCATTAATCACATCTGAATGAAAGAAATGAGAAACACAAGGACAAAGGGCACTGATGAAATTCCATTACAGGCATCAGCTTACAGATTTAGTCATGAAATATGAAGCAGGACAAAACATGGCTTATGGTGTGTGTGTGTGTGTGGGGTTGAGACGGACACCCAACATGTCACATGTCACAGCATTTTCTAATATGCAATACAGCTTCAAATGCTTAACACAACAAGTAATTCTGCAACATTTATTCTATGTAAATTAAACCCTGGTGCATTTTATCTATTTCCCCTTTCACACTCAGGTGCAGACCAAAACAACAAATGGGCCAAGACAATCTGGTCACAATCCTGTTTCAAGTGAACTCTAGTGCAGTTCAATTCTAGTGGGAAAACAAGCCTTGATCAAAAATCATATTTTTTCCAAAGTATAAATTTCACTCTGATTCAGACTCGGTAAGCACACTACTTTGTGTGAAAGCACCGTAAATCCTGATCATTGCTAGGAAAGCCATTGCAAAGTTTATGAGCCTCAGAGAAAAACGATGTAGCACTTAAACAGTGTTATTTCTGCTTTGAACTCTTTGGGTGAGTATAAGCAGGTCAGTAAGGAAAGCATTAGGGAAGCTTCTTAAAATCCTCTCATGACATTTAGATGTTATTTTAATCACAGTATGCTTTCATCTAAAACACAGTGTCTTAGTGCTTGCCCATCTGTTTTTATGTTTCCAGAGAGATGAACAGGAAATACAGCTAAAACTATGACTGGGACTGTCACTTAACAACTAGAAGTGAATTATTATGATCTCCTAATGTTACTACAATATCACGCCCAATACTTTTACTGCTTATCTTTCTGTATGAATTGGAAAGCTACATTTGACACACAATAAAAACCCACTGTGCACTAACTAATTGGTTTTGAATTGGTTTTCTCTAATATCAAGCAGTGAATTAAAGAATTAAACTCAGACACCATTTGCATAGTGTAGTATGAAGCTGGGCTCATGCAGGGGGGACATGGGGAGAGAGCATATGTGCTCATTTGAATTTCAACTGAGACATGTGTTTTGTGAAGAATGTGTTTTCAGCAGATAGAGGCAGAGGAAATGCTCAGGTGTAAATGTGATGTTTTAACCTCTGGATGAGGAGGAAATCCATTGTACTTAATCTTGAGGAGAGGTGACAGCATGGCCGACCAGGAGGAGATTAAAAAATATGAGATTTACACCCTCATGGCTATGATGATATTCAGACTAGCCAGTATGCACAAACATGTCACACACATACTGTACATGTGTCATGTAAAGGAGACAAATGTGGATGCAAGGGCAGACTTTTATTGTGAAGAGGGCAAAATAAATGACTGACACAGTGAATAAACACAAAACGACAAAACTTAAACATAAAACGACAAAACTTGGTCAAAACTATGGTAGGCAGAGCAATATTCAGACACAACAAGAACAGCAACAGAAGCTTGACAAACACATACAGAAAACCTAGAACTTAAATAGAGGTGCTAATTAATGTGAAACAGGAAACAAGTGTGCATGAACAAACAGGACTGCATGTATGTGATCATGTGAAGTGCAGTGTAGGTTGGCGCCTCTTAGGTGCTAATCTGACAAGATGCATATTGATGGCTATGTGGACTACTTCATCTGTCTGTATGAGCACAGTGAGAGTGACACACATTATTGGCTTGAAGTCAAAACTATGTTTGACTCCATTAAGCATAAGTCTTGTCTTCACTCCTGTTTATGAACGATATTACGATACAAACAAGTTTGGAGACATGTCAAGTATAGGGGGTTAGTGGAAACCTCCCTGTTATTTGCAGATAATTTGCAGTCTTTCTCAAAGCATTCAGAGTGGACCTATAAAATTTTGCTGCTGAGTGTGAAACAGCTGGGATGAAAACCAGCAGAACCTGCAGTACCTCAGAGCTGACCTTCTCAGTTTGCTGCCACCAAGAGCCTCACTAGGAAAAGCAGAAGGAAATTGAATTATGAATAAATTAATGAATTAATGAAAAAAGAAATCTGAGGACATATACAGTATATGCATACATTGACCTGTATCAACATACATGCTCACTCACACAAGCACTTCTGTTTGGAAATAAAGGAGACTGGGAGATGTAGAGTGTCCCTTGAAAAGAAAACAGATTTTAAAAATGAGATAATAAGCAATAATGAAACGTAGACACAGCATACAAAGATTGTGCCACTCGACTGACAAATCAAGAAAAAGACTTACATTATCAATGCATCTCTCTCCTTTTTCACACTCTCATTTTTTATGTGCATTTTTTTTTCAATATTTCAGGCATTTTGTGTTCTGGGATTTGCTGCAGATTCAGCAGCTTGAATCCTTCCATGGATCAATGCATTAACCACTCTGGAGCCCACTGTTAATATACAAGCACAGTATGGTCATCCCATGTGCTCATGAAATATTTACGAGGGTGTACTATATAGACTTAAGAGGCTTGATGACACCTTGCTTTTATACTGGCTATCAAAACGTACAGATTCAGTGTTTATGGAAGGTTGTGTTATACAATAATACAACCTGTATGCTATTAATTTAATTCATGAAGACCAAGTATGATGGTGTCATAGGATATATGATATTTTGAAGTGTATGTCGGGAAAACAAACACAAACTAATACCGCTATTTTATGAAAAATATGTGACATTGTTTCACAAATCATATAGAGTATATCATATAAGAAAAAAAAAGAAAAGAGCACAGATTCTCAAAAAAGAGATCAGATTACAAACCATTATTATTATATTCTATGCAGATAAATTTAACTTATGGAATATTTAAAAATAAATCAAATATTTCTATAGCACCATTGTAGTCTTCCCTTGTCCAAGTGGATTTCCTCTGGGTTCTCTGGGGGCCTCCAGCCTCCCAAAAACATGCTAGAAGGTGGCCTGGCTATCCTAGATTGCAATTGATTAAGTGGGTGAATGTGTTTGAATGTTGGCTTGCATTGCAATGGGACTAGCTTGCCATCCTGTGTGGATTCACACCCCATGCCCTGTGTTTCCAGTATGGGCTCCAGAGCCATTGTGACCCTGACCAGGATAAGGTGGTTACTGAAGATGAATAAATGAAGGCAGCATTTTATGCAAACATTAGACTGTATGCCATACTGCTTCAGAGTACTGCAAGAGTAGGAAGTATTTTTAAGATGTCAGACTAGTAGTTTGAAAGCGCACACTATGCACTATATGTTCTGTGAAGTGAAGAACATCTATGGTACTGTTGACATTCTTCAATGCACTACAGAATAATACAGGGTATCCAAACAGTCTCCATATATAAGAGAAATTAACACTTTTTAGCTAAATGTCTTACAAAATTTTTCATAATTAGTTTATATTTTCAGATAGCTTTTAAGAATGCCTTTGACCAAAGAAGAACATATTGAAATCATTCTCGTGGCTGGATCAGGAAGCTGTTGAGAGGAAACATGGTGAGCACATCACAAACGATACTGTTGCCAAACACTTAACAAATTCAAAAAGACTGTAAGTGTTGAGGACCAACCCACACAAGAAGTGGACATCCACAAACATCCACTAACGAAAGCACAACTGATGTGGTGCTGGCATACATAGTCCCTGATGTATGGAGACTTTTGTAACACCCTATAGTTTACACTTGGTGTCACCTAGCAGCTGCAGAATACCTATAATACAGCTTGTAGGGAATAAGGCACTATTTCAGGCACAGCCCTATCCTATCGCCACTGTAAGATATGAATCCCTACTCATACTCATGTTACTCATCCACTACCAGGAGTCCTAGAGAGAAAAACCAGCCATGTTGTCTGGGTGACTAGAGGGCTGGCATTACTCTCCCCCTGTCAATCAGCCACACAGACTAATTGTGTGTATCTTTGAGCTCATGTATACATATTGTACCCTAAAGGGTATTAATCTGTGGGAATCCTTTAAGGTTTTAAGTAGATTTATAACCAAGAATTTCTGTTAAATAAATAGTTCCAAGTAGAACCCTTTTAGCAAGCTAGAACCATTAACCATTCAAAGAACCATTAAAACAACCGTAACTACAGCAGAGAGCCCAGGGCTGGAACTTAACATAAGCACTGTGTATCACCTTCCATTCACCTAGAGATTAGCCCGAAGTGGGTTTTAACTAATACACCTGTCAGGTCACTTAAAACACAGACACACACACACACACACACACACACACACACACACACACATACACACACACCTGTTCATGTGCTAGAGTGAGTAGCTCCCTTGACATTAAGATTGTACAGCTGTCACCAACAACTTACGTCACTGTGATCTACACACTGTGAAAATCTGCCCAAGCCTTTCTATATGTACACACAGTTAATCATTTCGCTATTGACATCAGAGATTAGCGTTGAAAATATTATTTTAGAAAAATATTAGAACCTATACATTTTTTAAAACGTTATGCTGAGAAATCAAACACACACTATTTTGACTCCTGCTTGTTACACTTAACAATGCTACAGGCCTAATTTAGAAATTTCAGGTTGGTCAGTGTTTGACGTCTGTTCCAATTACTTACTTAAATCAAAAGGCAGGCACTGATACTGACACAAGATCTGAAATGTCCTACAAGGAACCTGATTAAAGCTTCTCATTTTGTGTGTGGGAGTGTGAGATTTCATCAAAACTTTGAGGTGAACACACAGACAAGTCAAGATTCTCTGTCGGAATCAACATGCCCTTTAACAGCTGACTTGAACAGACATGCACATGCACTCACACATACACACTGACAGCAGTACAGAGGGAAATGGCCGGTTTAGTTTTCAGAGCTTATCCTCTGGGCTCTTTGATTGGCATCAAGTGATGAAACAGGCCCTTTCTAACAAGTAGCTCCTCTTCTTTCTCTGCCCTCCCCAGCCTCCTGTCTCTTCGTCTCCTCCTCCACTCCCCTCCCCCACGTCTCTCTGTTTTTCTCTGTCACAAACGCAAGCACATATATTCACAATGTCACATACATATACCCAACAAATAAAGCCCAGACAAGCAACAACACAAGGATGGCTGTCATTTAGGATATGGCATCAGGGTGCGTAGGAGTAGGGAAGAGATTTGAGAGAGGCTAATGATGCCCTGGGTTGGTAACACTGAATCATCAACCCATTCTGTCTCCCTGCAATGACCACAGAGAGAAAAAGAGAGATATGCGAAACAAGTTTTTTTTAGTTTTTTTTTAATAAAGTCCTCTCAAAGTATAATTTTTATTAACTTGTTTAGAACTGTTGTGTTTTTGTTATATTTTTTTTTTAGTTTCTCCCTTTAAGTGTTTATCAGATAAATTCTGCTAATCTCTTGCTCATCCTCTCCGGAAGTGCTGACATATTTAGAATGTTTTCAGTTTTCCCATGAATGCCGTCACGTCTTGTTTAAATTGCCACGTCCCTCCCCTCAGACAAACTGTCCTCTCCTCTGCAGAAGCCAGTCTGCAGTAAGTGCAGGTGTGGCACTCAGATGCACTAGATTGATTTTCATGCAAAGAGAGATATTGCTTGATGTGCTCTGACAGGACTTCCTCAAGACATTCACACACACACACACACACACACACACACACACACACACACACACACACACACACACACACACACACACACA
>JAOUWY010000052.1:3627237-3638953 GCA_025728095.1 Prietella phreatophila | reverse complement strand
TGCAAACTCCGCACACACATGGCCCCAGCGGGAATCGAACCCCGGACCCTGGAGGTGTGAGGCGAATGTGCTAACCAACAAGCCACCGTGCGCCCCTAATATGCTTACAATGAGAATTGTAATTAATTTATCTTTGCATGTTTGGATATGCAATGCTGCACAGACATTTCACATACTATCAGTGCAATTTGCTTTATTAAGAATGTTATTATTAAACAAACTCCAACAACATAATGGTTCATCAAAAAAAAAGCATAATGGCAGATAACTGAAGCACAGTGAGGTACTCTAGCTGAGCACAGTCATCATTAATTGACATTGCTTTGAAGAATATTCCATTTGACTTGCTTCGATTCCTCTCACCTATCATCTCATCCTTACATACATCCCTCGAATAATAAGGGGGCGGAGCTAAGACAGAAGGAAAGGAAGCAAGGAAAGGAAAAAAGGTTGCACAAATAAGAAATATGAAGAACCCATAGTCACCAGGTTACCAATGAAACTCACCGGTTTGCATTTACACTACTCGCTTTAAATAGCCCTGACTCCTTACATGCACATCAAATTATTCGAGTTGCAGTCATATTCTGAATGCGATGTTTATATGCATACTGACATTGGAATATTCCTGTATGCATGGTTGTTGTAAGTATTCTTGTGTTGTCATTCTTACATACCAAAGCTACAGCTAAGCATTTGTTAGCACCGACAATTCTTTGCGGACTGAGCATGGACATATATCTCCTTTCAGTGGATTTTCTGAATAAGATGTTTACATGAAATTTTTTTTCTAATTAAAACAGGCATAATCCAAAGATAGGAATCAGAATTTGGGGAAATCAGAATGTTGTCTTAATCTGAATTTGCAATCACATTGCACATTAAAATAACTCGATACTAATTAGAATATTGCCAAATTCCGATTATTAATGGAATATTCCATGTTTTGGAATAATAAGGCAGGTGTGTTCTTCCTCTCTTATCTGATGTTATTCTGGATCCATAAATAAAAATCCACAGGGTTTTGGTCATTTGTTGGTGGTTAGTTTGTGGTGAAGATCCCCTTCTGTTCAAGCATGCTATCTGTCAGTCTGTCTGTCTGTGAGGCAACATGCATGGCAGGTACATCATTCCAACAATAGGATTTTAATTCTTCTGTTTCAGTTCAAAAGTGTTGCATTAATATGGTAATAAAACATGATTAGTACTGTATAGCACCTCACAAGAACTTGTGCTTATTTGTCTGTGTGTGTGCATGCATTCATGTAGCGTGTTAGTGTTCCAATTTGACCATGGACAGTGCATATTAGCTACATTCAGCGAATGATTAATGTCACACATGTTTACATTATAGTTCCCTATCAATTATTGAGGTGAGGTGCACTTTAATACATTAGGCCTGGTGTGTGGGTGGATGTGTGTTTATGTTTGGTTTGTTGAGACTCTTGCTAACATTCTTTGTTAATATTTATATTATAAGAAAAACGTAATTTTTTTTGTATAAATTGATTGTTAGATTACTTTTGTTTGTTTGTGTGAATTGATATTATATTATTAGGTGAAGCTACCACGTTTGACTAAACGAAATTCTGTTAGCTTTTAGGTTATATTACGCTGTCATTCACACCAGCATATTCAGGGTTATGAGTGTGACAGTGTGTGTGAAAGATGTGGGAACTCTTGCTGCAACGGTGCCTCGTGATCTAATTATTTTGAGTAAAATGTCATTGGGGCAACAAGACCGGACTGACAGCCCCAACTTTCCTCAGCTGTTTTATTCAAGTACTGAGAGCTTAATGCAAGCTTGCTTCTCTGGCAAACCAAATCCACTATGAATGGGACAGATGGGCAGATTCAGTCCATACTAACAAAGGCTTTTGTGCTCTTTATTGTGTGTGAATTACAGCTGCCACAATCCATCAGACCCCCCACCCCATTCCTAAAACAGAAATTGTGTGTCTTATAGCAAACTGTCTAATATTTGTTATCATGTAATTCCACTCCTGCAGCTCTGACTTGCAATATATAGACCAAATAAATCCCTTATATTGGATAGGAGCTTCCCTGGCTGCAGCACCTTCTAAAGAGTTTGTGTGTGCGTTGCATAGATAAGCTGGTCCACCATGATGGGCGAGGCATGGACTGGTTACAAGAGACACTAACAAAAAAAACAACATGTTTTCACTAGTAAGTTCTGAATTCACACACTGCTGTATTGCATGTAGGGCTACAATGATTACTAAAGAAAAATTGCTGATGTGGAGTAGTATGCGCAACTCTTTCACTGAGGAATCTTTGTGTAACTTTTTATTTCAAGTTACAATAATACAATAATACCAACTATTAGGTGAAATATTTAGTTTTGCTTTATCTATGAGAATGTCCTACAGCTTTCATGTTGACAGTTAGATAGAAGAATGTAGTCTATGCAAGAAGGGAGCAATGGAAAGTGGCAATAGCTAGCTTGGTTTGCAAAAATGATTAATTATAGAATTTTGGGAATGTGATATATATGTGATATTTCTCACACTCAAGGTTGCCTTATGATTCAGAGACAAAAAGCAAAAGCATCTGAATTTCTGTAATCAAGCTCATGGCATTGGTTATGGACTTTGTAGTAGCTGATACCACACACAATCCAACCAGTGACCAACTAGCTGGCTAATATTAACTAGCTATATAAAACAACTTCAAAACTGCGCAACAGATTCCATAAACGAGAGTTTGCTATCATAAATGTTATCTCAGTTTTATCTTAAGTTTACTTCTGGCTGTCTAGTTCTATCTAGTGTACTTATATTTTCTCACTTACCTAATACCTTTTTGGAATGATTTCCAAAAGTATTGTCTCAGAATGTAATCTTTTTTACTTCTCAGTAGCACTGACAGCCAGAATATTGACTCATCACCCTGGATTTTTTTTTTTCTAAATCAAGCGAGCCCACTGCTAGGCACTCATGCTAATCTGTTAGTAAACTAGAAAGAATTCAGCAGTTAGCCCACTGTCATATCCTCAAAGTTATGCAGTGCAAAAGAATGTTTCACGTTTATTTGTCTCTCTTTTTTTCCCAAAATGTACATCCATCCATCCATTTTCCATACCACCTATCCTACACAGAGGGAGCCTGGAGCCTATTTCAGGGAACTCGGTGCACAAGGAAGGGGACACCCTGCACAGACTGCCAACCCATCGCAGGCTACAATTGCTCACACATTCACACATGATGGACAATTTGCAAATCCACAAACCTACAATGTACATCTTTGGACTCGGGGAGGAAACCAGAGTCCTGGAGAAAACCTTTGAAGCGGGGGGGAGAACATGCAAACTCTGTGGACACAGGATGGAGGTAGGATTCGAATCCCTGACCCTGGAGGTGCAAGGCAAACATGCTAACCACTACATGCCCCCTGCAAAAGGTATTTCCTTATCTTAATGTTTTATTTATACATTGGATGACTGTGTCTTATTTTTAGAGAGGTATTTATTGCTTTTTTCTTTTTGCTCTGACTAATTAAAGTAATTGCTGATGTTGCCCTGCCTATCTGTGATTAGTCAGAATTGTTGTCATTGAAACAGGGAAACAATGGTTAGATTAGCTTATTAATTGTATGTGGGGGGATAAGCCAATAGATTAATGTAATATAAATAGAATCATTTATTGCAGACTTAATTTCATGGCTCTTGACAGGGTTCCTTTCAACACCTAGCTCTGTGCAGATTCCAAAAGCCATCGTTGGGGGGGGGAACAACCTTTTTTATTAAAATAATACTTATTTTTTTAAAAAAACGGTCAGAAGTTGACATTATATAGTAGGAGGTCTTAATGTTCCTCCACAATTTTTTCACAAGTTTATTGCTTGTCCATACTGTTTCTGTTCACTAGCAGTATTATCAGCATTGCAAAACTCTTTAAAGTCAACTCATTATTTGGCCATAATATGACAGGACTATGATGACTCAGCAGGTTTCCCTCTCCTTAACACATCATTCTGATGCTGATAAAGCCTCATTCTGCTCCAGGCTAGTGAGACGGCTGACAGCAGAGCGAGAAATACAGCAGTAAAGTGGTCATTAAGTCATTGCTGAGGCCAGAGAAGCTCCAGTGTAGGCCTTGGCCTCCCATAGAGTTTCATTACTGCAGCCTTTACTCTCCATGCCATTGCTAGTGTTAATGCTTTTTAATCATGCTAATTATCACTGTACCAAAGGCATAGCTGAAGTAAGCTGAGTTAATGGGCAAGACATCAACCACACAAGTGCAAGTGCCATGCGATAAAATCCTACTAATGTGCTATGCCAAAATGTGTGCACATAAACACACACAGGCTTATGCACAAAGCCCAGGAGGAAGATCAATGCTGTGATCAATATAGACTTAAACTCTTGAAAATGCTACAGCTGAAACAAAAACATGCTAAAAAAGCAGCTCAGGTCACTGATGTAATGTGCATGCTGTATACTCCATCACTCCATCAATGACAGAAAAGTGTCCATTCTGACGTTAAGTTGTCTCATTAAGAATAGATCATTAGCATAGTGAAAACAACCAGAAGAGATTTAAGGAAGACAAATTTAAGGTATTACAGAAGTTTGAGGAAACAAGGTAGCATCTGAGGTGAGGCATTTGAATGAAGGGCTCATTCCCATGGTTACAATGGTTCCCTTGGTTACAGTGCTGTAGAGACTTATGTAGAGTCCAGAATGCCTGGATTATCTTAGAACATATAGCCTGCTACATCTTGCTACTTCTGTAGACCTACTTAATCCATCCAGTATACATGCCATCTTCTGGTGCATAACCTCATACACACACATACACACGCTTTTCCTCAGTCAAGCAATACACGGCATGCTGTATTTAAGGTTCTCTTGAAATCAGGTCCTCTTGCTGTCGCACTGCATGAATACAGACAAGCAGTCTTAATCCTGGTTAATTCAGCATTGGAAGATCTTTTACGAATTATATGAAATGAACTCCTGAATGACTGGAATGTCAGAGGTTCTTCAGAAAAGTAGGAACCAGAATAAATTATGCAAAAATGTATATTGTGTAGGTTATGTTGAGATGCAATGTATCTTTAACAATGCTACTTTATCTAATTAATGCTAAAAAAATGTTATCTCAAAAGATTGACTTATAGCTCTATGCAAATATGTTCTTTAAAATCTTGTCTAAGTAAATAGGTAATTCAGGCAATGATTTTTGGTGAGGAGATCTGGGGTGCATTCAGTGTTTATCCAGTTCATCCCAAAGGTGTTCAGTGGGTTTGAGTTCAGGGCTCTTGTGTTCTTCTACTCCAACTTTGGCAAATCATGTCTTCAGGGAGCTCGCTCTGTGCACAGGGCATTTTGTCATGCTGGAACAGGTCTGGGCCTCTTAGTCACCATGAAAGGAAATCATAATGTTACAGCATCCAATGACATCCTATACAATTGTGTACTTCCAACTTTGTGAAAAAAGTTTGGGGAAGGAAAACATATGGGTGCGATGGTCAAGTGTCCACAAACCTTTGGCCATTTCGTGTATATCACTCCCATGCCTTGTATGAATGGAAGGTAGAGCCATGTGATCAATATTTAAAAATAGAATCAAATATCCGAGGCAAGCCACTGTCAACCACTCTCAAATCTTTAAAAAATTATTTTTATACTGTGTCATAATTCAATATCTTATTGGAAGAAAATAAGTGTGGATTTTGACATACATATGTTTTGGATCACTGTTCTGCTGGAAGATTGAATCATGACTCTTGGTGGAGGCAGTCTGATATTCATTTATGATCTAGTATTTGATGGAGTCTATGATACCATGTATCTTAACAAGGTTTCTAGGGCCTTTGGAGGAAGATCAATAACATCCATCTTTTTACACCAATCCCACTATAAGGGTTTTGTCGGCAAAAGCAACAAAAAAACATAAAACCCAGTTCTAGGCAAAATACCAGTAGTGTCTAGTGAACTCCAGGCACTTACTTTGTAGTTAGATGTAAGAAAAGGGTTCTTCTTTCATGCCTTCGAAATATTTTTGTGGCATGGTGTTGTCTAATTTTAGATTTGGAGACTTTGGTGATCTAAAATGTTGCCATCCTCCTCACTGTGTGGGAGCGCAATATGGGCTTTGGACTCATTTGTGTATTCTCTAGTCTTCCTCATACTGATGAATGACTAAGACATTCTGGCCTCTGAGTCACCTCATATTTATCAGGCAGCACATTGTTTCTTCAAATTTTCAGGCAGTTTTTGACAGAAGAAAACTGTCTAGATTGTTGAACTAGGACTCTGTAGTGCTGCTGTAGTAAGTGAAGTATGCTTCAGGATTCTCTGCATATCTACTAAGGTGATTGTCTTACAGTGGCACTAAGTCTAGCCAAGTTTTATTGAGATGTACAGCTGTGAAGTGCTCCAAATTACCCCCCTGTCTGCTTTATGGACTTAATCAGCAGTGTTTATACACACACACACACACACACACACACACACACACACACACACACACACACACTTAACACGAGTCTACAGTCAGTCAAGCGTCCAGCTCTCTTCAGACAAACCCCTGTGGTGTCTGTAATCCAGTACCAATCAATGGCTCAAAAGTTCCCAGGGGTCAAAGGTCATACACAATCAGAGGTGGGAAACACAAGCCATGGGGAGCAAATCAACACTCAAATAAAGGCATGGCTGGTTTGTTATGGCTTCAAACTAAACATGACAAAATATGCTGATTTTTAGGGTATTTTCATGCTTGAGCTGTTTTCCAAGTTCAATGTTTTTTGCACTGAGATTTTGGTTAAGTGTGAAAGCTGTTTTCAGCGTGTGCAGGTCAGAAAACTGGTCTACCTGAATATGGTCATATGGAGAATTTTTTAAGTGATCTTGTTTGCTGACCACTACATGTGTGAAAGAAATCTGCTCCTAGGGCTCGGTATCAAATGTGATTTCTCAAGTTTCACAGTAGGAAATGGGTCGAGAAGAGACAACTTAAACAACCAATTCAAACTGAATGTAAAACCATTTAAAAAACCACTGAATAGTTTTGTATAGTGCACGTTGCTTTGGCTGAGTGGAATCACCTGAACTGTAAATCAGTGTCAAGTAAAAATAAAGTATAATTATTATTTTTTTTACATTTATTAAATAAACATCATTTTAAAATACTAGTGGTGCACATGCCCTCTTCCTTAAAAAAACAAACAAACAAAAAAAAAACTTTATTCACTGAAAAATTGCACTCAATCTATGGCTTGGGTGAGCATGGTGACTTTTGCCTCACACCTCTAGGGTTGGGGGGTTTCATTCCCGCCTCTCCCCATGCTTCAGAGATTTCCTCCATGTACTCCGGTTTCATCACCCAGTTCAGAGACATGCATTTGTAGGCTGCCTGGCATCTCTAAATTGTCTGTAGTGTATAAATGAATGTGTGAGTGTGTGGCGATTGGGCAGGCACCCTGCGATGGGCTGGCATCCACGGTATCCCCCGCCTTGTGCCCTGAGTCCCCTAGGATAGGCTCCAGGCTCCATGCAACCGTGTGTAGGATAAGCAGTATGGAAAGAGGATGGATGGATCTATAGTTCACAGTGAATTTGTGTGGAAAAAAAAATTGCAATGATGATGATGCCCTTCCAATGAGCCCAGAATGCATTCTGTTTACAGGCTTAAGTATTCAAGCTGAATGTGAAGACACCCTCAAATTGTGCTTTACTTTCAGTAACATGACTGGTATTAAATGGAGAATGATAACATAGTGACAGTGATGTCCTGTGATCCTTTTTGCCCTTTTCGTTCCTTTGGCTAATCTGCTGCTCATGAGGCATGTGGCCAGCGATGCATTTAATGCTTAATATATATTTAAATATGTTGATTTAACAAGCCATTGAGTGAATAAACCACTCGTGCAATTCTCTTTTGACCCCTGCATCCTTGAACAGGCCAGAATCCAATTTCAGTGCTACAGTTGTGCTTTAAAGTCTTATAAGGTAATATCAGTGGACCTGGCAGTTAGTTTTAGCATAAATGTCAGCCTATTCTACCTAAGGCAATGCTGTGTACCAAGGAGAATCAGAACAGATTATGCAATCATATTACTGAAGAAATAAAAATTCACTGGCCACTGAAAAAACAGAGGAGGAAATCAGCACAAGAGACTTTAAACAGTTTTTTAAATGAATAATTCTGTAAATAATTTAAGGAACTCATGCGATGGAATGTGGTCTTCTCAAACTGTTTATCAAGACTTTAAAGTTTAAGCGTCTACTTACTAAATCTTGAGGCTGATCATTTTATGCCTCGTTTTGCATTAGACTGGAGAAATGTTCAACCCTCTGAGTCATGTAATAAAAGCTAAAGTGAACTCAAGTGTAAGGTTCACCCAGAATAGTTTTTAGTTTATAGAGTTGAAGTATATTTCTGAGATATTTGAGCTATCTTCTGCTGTAGTTCCATTATACATAGGTATTGATGTAATGCACCAAAACTGTAGACATATTTGTAAAATTGTATTATTTCATTGATGAGCCTTCAAGATTGTAATCCATGCTGCTTTCCAAAAGGCCATAAAATATTAAAACCTTTTCTAAGTGAATTTTATTGACACATTTATTTATGGATGAACTGCTACTTGTATTGAACATGAAATGATAAACTGTGTGTTCAAGCATAAGTGTTGAGTTGCAGACTGGAAAAGGAGGTGTAGTAAAAGGGGAAAAGAAGAGAGAAAGCTGACTAGGCAGAATTATATCAGAACCAAACCGGAGGCTCTAAATAGATACTCTTTAAAATGTTATCTTTAACATGCTGAGAGAGAGTACTTAGATGTATGGGGGTTTTTTCTTTAAAGGTCACTGAGAGGAGAAGAGAAGAAGTGGAGGAAGCAAACCAGTATAGAAGAAAACGTTTGTCGCATTCACTAATCAAACCCATTTCCTGCTGTATCTCCGAAGCAGATTTCCATTTACAATTAGCTGCTCTGTTCATCTGGAGCACATCACATCTAAACCAGGTAGACTGCAGGTATACAGCTATAGGCACACATACACTCACACTTGCACACAAATTTGTTGCCTTGAAGTCCACATTTATTGCAATTTCCAAAAACCTGAAGTGGCGTTATTAAAAGTCAAAGATTACCTTGAAATGCATCATATAAAAAGATCACTGCAGTCAGCGTTAAAGAAATAAATTAGTAAACCTTCCACACTAATGCTTAGGTGATATTAAATGGACTACATGCAAAGCTTCACTCTGCGGTCATGTGCTTACATCAGCTGGAGTTTTAGTCCAACCTTCCATCTCACACTGTACAGATGCCCCAGTTTAACACTGCTTATTTACACTGTCTGAAAATGACCATGTCTTACATTTAAAAAAAAAGTCACTCTTGCTCTCTAACTGGATCTTCTTTCCTATCTACAGTATGTATCTGTCCCTCTCTATGTTAATGGCATTAGACCCTGGAGAGTTGGAGTTCAGGACTGATCTGTGATTTCCCTATTTTAATACACATATAAGACCTGTAGCCAGTTGCACAAGTTGAACTAAAGTTCAGTGAGTAAATTCCATGCTGTGAGATCTTCAAATTAGCACCTCACAGAATTTAATTTGCACCACAGACACTTAACCCAACATTTATTATCTTGACATGCAGTGCGGGAGTTAACATCTTTCTCGTTCGTTGTTACATATTTACCTGAAGTAAGTCAATAAATACTAATAGTACTTGAATTGATCATATAATCCAGTGGTGTTTTCAAGTATCCACTTGATCTGCGCTTGCTCTGTGTTCTGCTTTTCTTCTTGGATCTCAACTAATTTAATGGCAATTTAACAATGTACTACAGCAACCAACAAAAGCAAAGCAGCCACTAATTTAATCTGCTTTTAAATATGCTGAATGACAGGGAAATGTAATGTTGGACGCTCATGGACATATGTATGTATATATATATATATGGGCATCATCATATAGGTGGCATCATGGTGGAGCAATGGATAGCTTGCCACCTCACATCTCCAGGGTGCTTTGTTCAATCCTGAACTCAGGTTACTGTCTGGTATGTTCTTCCTCCTGTGTCCTCGGGACATGGGTGTCCTCCAGTTTCTCTGGTTTCCTTTCACCTCCTAAAAACATGCCAGTAGGTTCATTGGCTAAAATAAATTCCCCCTACATGTGAATGAGTGTGTGAATATACTGTATGTGTGCATGGTGCCCTGTAATGGACTGATGTCCCATCATTCCCACCTCATGCCCAGTGCTCCCAGGATAGGCTCTGGATCCACCCTGACCTGGTGGTTCCTCAAATTGAGTGAGTGAGTAAACAAACAAACAAGCTGGATATAATATGCTTTTTTCCCAATCTTCAACTGCCTAATTTCTCTGAGCCTATGCCTCAGATTCCTGTTCTTGGCTGAGAAGAGAGGAATCTGATCTGTTCTTCTGCCATTGTAGCTCATCCACTTCAAGGTTCGTCATGTTGTACATTTTGAGATGTTTTTCTGCTCAGCATGGTTGTAAACAGTGGTTATTTGAGTTACTGTAGCCTTAATGACAACTTTAACTGGTTTGGCCATTCTCCTCTGACCTCTCCCAACAGCAAGGTGTTTTTTCACTTCATATTTTTTTTTTTTTGCAGCATTCTGTTTCTGTATGATTGTTAGAGAGTGTTGTGCATGAAAACACACCTAATGGCAAATTTTGAATTAATCCGTAGCTTGACTGACAGGTCATTCCATGTAGTCTGTGATAGTTGATTATTCACAATGTTGTTTTTTTCTATTGTTTGTTTATAGAGCCAGACGTCCAACAGACTCCAGAGTCTTTCCATCTAACTATCCATCTTCCATACCACTTATCCTAAAAGGGTGTGGGGGATTCTGAAGCCTCTTCCGAGCAGAGAACTCTGGGCACAAGTCAGGGGACACCACGGATGGGTTGTGTAGTTTTCATTTGAGCAAATATTTACAGACATTTCTAGAATGTAAAGGGGAACTTTATCAAATATTCCAGAAAGTATCAAGAGTTCAAAATCAGTGACACCATCTTTAAATTGAGTTTGTGCAGGAAAATCACTGCACTGTGCAAAATTGTGTAAAACATGACCTCAAAGAAAAACATATCTGTGTTACTGTATATTAGAGACCTGCTGTCACAGCAGCATTCACTGCAATTGTATTGTATTCACATGCATGAAAATTAATCAGCTGTAACTTTTGTATAATTGAATTAAAAATCTATTAAAAATGCAGTAATACACATTCAGGGAATTTTGTCTGACGTTTTATAATAAATCAAAAAATTTTCCTCCGAAGTCAAACACAAAATGGTGTAGCTAAATCTGTGTCCACAAGAGTGCTTCAGCTCGCAATATTCCCCTCGAGGTTTTCACAATTTGTCTGCACTGCGGTAACAGGGTCATGCCCCGAAAATGGGCATCGATTGGATGAGTTCACGCTACACAGCATGTCTAATACACATTCACACCAACTTGCACACTCTGGAAAGATTTTCCCCTCTATTTCTGGTTGGTTAGTTGGCTGGACAAACATGTGCACACTCCATCTCTCTCTCTCTCTCTCACACACACACACACACACATTCTCTCTCTCTCTCTCTCTCTCTCTCTCTCTCACACACACACACATTCTCTCTCACACACACACACACACACACACACATTCTCTCTCTCACACACACACACACACACACACACACACACACA
>JAOUWY010000052.1:3520478-3532727 GCA_025728095.1 Prietella phreatophila | reverse complement strand
TCTATTTCTGTAAAGCTGCTTTGAGACAATGACTATTGTAAAAAGCGCTATACAAATAAAATTGAATTGAATTGTCCCCCACCTTGTGCCCTGGGATAGGCTCCAGGCTCCCCTGTGACGGTATGGGAAAATTGACGGGTGGATGGACATCCTTCCATTTTCCTTTGACCTCTCCTATCAACAAGACTTTAGAACCCACAGAACTCTCACTCAGTGTTTTTGTCTGTTCAAACTCTAGAGACTGTTGAATCCCACTTGATCACTAATTTATGAAACACTAAAGCTAGCCCATCTGGCACAAACAACTATGCCACGGTTAAAATAACATCAGACATAAGATCAGACTTTCTCCTCATTCTAATGTTTGATGTGAATATTAACTGAAGCTCTTGACCTGCATCTGCATGATTCTATGCAGTGTGCTGCTGCTACTTGATTGGCTGATTGGATAACTGCTTAAGTGAGCAGGTGTACAGGTGTTCCTATTAAAGTGGCCAGTGAGCGTATATCGTGACCATTGTATTTATTAGTGCACATAGCACCTTATAATGCTATGGTCAAGATATTGTAACGTACTGTTTTATTATGACTCCCTAACTTACACACTGCTAAAAGTACACAGTCATGCATTAATAAGTTTTCTTGTGACCTTGAAATAACCAAAAGCTGGTGTTATGGGACAGGTGTTATATGCACTTTGGCGTCTTCGCCATCATGAACGTAACAATTCCCCGCTGTAGAGATGAACTTTATCTCGGCATTAAGAGAGAAGGCTGACCCCTTCTCAAGTGTCGGACACTAATGTGGAAGTCCTGCAGGGATTATACATTTTTGTAGGCCACCCCGGAATTTAGCATCACCCTGGTTACCTCCACAAAAAACCAATAGGATTTTTCCATTGGCTTTTGGATTATTGTAGAAAATATACTTTGTGACGAACAAACGTTTGTGATTCTTACATGCTCCGTTCATTAAGAGAGGATTCATACGATTTTGAAGCCTATACACTCGCCAGAAGTAAAAAAATAAATAAATAAAAATAAATAAAAATTGTTAGGCTATAAACGATCTACACCATGGTCGCATGATTTAAACGTCATCACCATTGCGCTTCCGACACTTTCAATCTTTATTTAAAACACACACACACACACACACACACACACACACACACACACACAATATAATTGGAAAATACTATAAATTGATAAATCTACAAGTTGGAAAGTTTGAGTTATAAGAACGCGAGTATAAAACACAATGAAGCTGTAGTAGAAGAGTTTTCCTGTTCGGCGTGATGACGTATAATTTCCCCGACAACCTCTCTAGTAACATTTAGCCAGGAACCGTCTTTTTCAAGACACCTAAAATCCTTTTTAAAAATCCTGAGTGTGATCTCACTGATGTAATTTACGGCGTAGTATAAAACGCGAACATATCTTGAGCTTGTGTTAACCACAGACCATATTTCAGGCATTTAAGCAAAAAAAAAAAAAAAAACACGGGAAAACCAAGTTGAGCTCACGAGAAAACAACAGAAAAAAATTAAGTTCACGAGAAAATAACTTCTGTTAAGTCGAAATCATGAGAAAAGTAATAACGCGTGGTATAGCTTTGATGCTAAATATCAGCTGATTGTTGAAAAGGCTGTGATTCAGAGCCCAACTAATTGAAGAGGCGGGGTTTGTTTAAATTCCGCCCTGAGGTCGGTAATGGCCGGGAATCAGTTCACACTGATATGAACGAGGCGTTATATTGACGTGGTACGGCGCTGTTTGTGGTCTACATTTCTGTCATGTCTGAAAGCGAAAGTGCAAACGACTTTAGTAAAGTAGATGATTCGGCAGAAAAAGCGCGCGAATCTCCAGAAACAGGAGCCACTCCACCAGCACTGTGCACTCAGGTATCAGATAAACACAATGCACCCGAAGCCATCAGCGCGTCCCACACGTCAGCCAAAGAGTCAGTTCCTCCAGAGGAAAGTAAAACTCAGGCATCACAGCCATCTGAGGCACTTAAAAAGGATCCTGAAGCTCTTTCCTCCAGCATGCTCCCCAATCCTGCTACACCTGTGACCTCCACTGTAACATCTACCTCCATGGCTCCACCACCAAAAGTCATAGTGAGCTCTGCTGCGCCTGTCAGATCTTCCACGCCACTGGTGGTGGGGGCGAGAGTGGTGTCAGCAGCTATTACAGCAGCTGCGGCTAGTGGACAGATCTCGGCTTCACGTCCTGGAGGACTCACTGTGATGTCTAACCAGGTCAGACCTCCAGCAGTGACCCAAGCTCCGCTCCGAGCAGCGATCATGACTTTGCCGAGGGCATCGACTTTGCCGCAGAATGCAACAGTGCCACGGAGCCCTCAGACTCCATCTCTCCAGCTGTCTTCCAACTTCCAGATCCCACAAGGTTTGTGATGAGGTTGAAGTTAGTGTTGCCTTAAGGGTGTCTCTTCTGTGTCTTTTGTAAGTGCTTCATCTTGCCATTGTCTGTCTGTCTGTCTGTCTGTCTGTTTGTCTAGGTATGGTTTTAATACGCAGCAACAGTGGGCAGTTGATGTTGGTTTCCCAGCAGGCTTTGGCTCAAGCACAGGCTCAGGGCTTAGTGCAGAAATCATCCAATGTCACTACAACTATAAGACCACAAGCCTCCCAGGTATCTTTTATATCTTCTATATTTATTTTTGTTAATTATATATTAAAGTAGCATGAGCTGTACAAAACAGCATGTATTTTGTTACATAAATGAATTCTACGTCATACAATACAACAAAGTAATCTTATTCACAGCCAACAGGCACGTCTATCACCAGAGTCTCTCTCCCATCTTCATCTACAACGGTCGCCACCTTAGTAAAACCTGCCTCCTCTTCAGGACAGGCTGTTCTGAAGCCCAGCTCCTCCATGGGCACTGCCATAATCAAACCCACCACTACAGGAAGCACTATTATTAAACCCTCCTCAGTGTTGGGGACAGGCCTTAAGCCAAGCTCCATCACAGGGCCCACTGTCATTAAAGCTGCCTCTGCTCAGAAACCTCCGATAAGCACTGCAACAGGGACCATAAGCCGAAGGACCATCACTGGCACCAGTGTTACCTCTACAGCTGTAGTGAAGGTGGGCGTCGGTCTACATTTAGTATGCAGACTCTGATGTGTCAGGTATTTAAATACTAACCAATATTTTGTTTTTATTTATTCAGTCTGTTGGCAAGACATCACTTTCTTCAACAGTTACGCCAAACATCCACCCAGTTGGCAGTGGCCCTCGAAATATCTCCCCGAATATTCCCATCAAAGCCAGCAGTAGCAACAGCAAAGTCTCCACCCCGGTCACCGTCACAGCCGTGAGTCATTTCTCCTTCATTATCATTAGAGATGCATCGATACTAACTTTCTCAGCCGATACCGGTAACCGATTATTCAGAGTGATCTCGGCCAATTCCAATAGTTCAGCCTTTTATACCTTATTTTAAATTAACAATGATTAATTCCACAATTCTGAAAGAAAAGCAAAAACGTGATTCTCTCCATTTTAACAAGTTGTTTCACAGTAACTGGTCTCATAAACAGAAAACACACTACTCAAATTAACATTAACTAAATTCTGAAGATTAAAGTAAGATTTATTAATTTATTGAATGTTATTAATCACATTAACAGAATTAGAATTAAAGTTTTTTAGAATTAATTAATTCTAAAAAACCTCCTGTTAAGCTCACATTCACTCAACACAAACAAAAATATTTCTACTTCATCACTGAACATCTGAACTGGTAATATATAATATACACTTTAACTGGATATGAAATGCACTACTTTACAAATATTTTTCTGTGATATATAAACTTTTGTCAACTCATCTTCATATAAATCTTTCAACAGTGTGCTGGCCCTTTTTAATAAATATATACATATACAAACTCTACGCAGAAACTCCTGCTTCGCTGCTGCAGCGTTCGGTATAAATATTTTTATCAGTGCAGAGATTAGAGTTTACAGACTGCAGTTTTGTCATCGTTCCACACAAGAGACGACATCTTTACACACAGCAGGAAATCTGTGTGTTTTCCCGCCCTCTTTTGATTGACAGGATATAATCGGCCCTGATCATCAGATGTTTTTAAACTATTGGCCGATGGCAGAGAGCGTGAAAATAAATGACCTTTATTGGCCGATACATCAGTGCATCTCATGTTATAATGTGACTATTTATTTTTTACTTTTTATGTATGCTGTTAGGAACTAGGTTTCTCACAATCGAATTTAAAAATAGACATATAATAGGTTCAGCTATATTAATTGGTAAAAATTTTTGTTTTATATGAAAATGTACGAAGCCCCTAAAGGGACATGTTGGTGGAAAAAAAATTGGGATGGGAGATAAAAGCTTTAAGCTTTTGCGTTCCCTCGCAAAATCTGTTGAGTTTGGTCAAACGCGTCCTGTTTATTTTCTCGCTAGTAGTGGTTCAGACAGCTGAGAACACCAGTTTCACGAGAGAGCACAACAGGTAGGCTATCATTGCGAGAGAACGCAAAAGCTTTGAATTTTTTTTTTCTCCCATCCCAAATTTTTCCACAATCATGTCCCTTTAGGGGCTCTGTAATAATATAATATAATTGTTTGGAAAAACCCTGCTTTTTAAGGACAAAATATGTCCTACTTACTTTAAGACTCAAAAATGTGATAAAGCACAAGTTCATGAAGTTCATGCATGACCCCTGAAATTTTTTTTTTATAAAAAATTTCAAATAAGTGTATCTTTGCAATGTTGATTAATTGCATTTATTATAGTATACTTGTTAAACAAAAAAGGGATTCCATTGTAATCTGTCTAATTAGTTTTTTGTGTTCTTAACAGGAGACGTTGGAGAATGTAAAGAAATGTAAAAACTTTCTGATCACGCTAATGAAGCTGGCATCGAGTGGGACCCGGTCACCTGACATGGCACAGAATGTTCGAGCTCTGGTCAAAGACCTGCTGGTGTGAAGACATATTCTTTTGTCGTTCTATTCTTTCTGTATTAGTATGTACCAGGTTTAAGGTGTTCTGTTTTTTTCTGGTCAGGATGGACGACTGGAAGCTGAGGAGTTCACTGAAAAACTTTACATGGAACTGAAATCATCCCCACAACCGTACCTGGTGTCCTTTCTTAAAGTAAGATCTTTGTGAGTTTGATCTCAGAGAATAGAGAATTTAGTCTGAGGGTTTCTTGTCTTTTTCAGAGAAGCCTTCCTGCTGTGCGTCAGCTCACCCCAAACTCACAACTGTTCATCCAGCAGTGTGAGCAGCCCAAAGCCTCCTCTTCATCCATAATCAGCAGCAGCACCCAGAAACCTAGCCTTTCTTCTTCCACTACCATTTCTCAGCCTGTCCGAAGCAGTGTACCAGCCAGACCCCCTCAAATGGTAAACCCATTTCGGCAGAGAATGTTCAGATGTATAACATGGTTACAATTTTTACTCTCTATGTTTCTCACCCTTGCTTCAGTGGATAACCTCTCCTGAATACTATAGATTTGTAACTTCTAAGAACTTCTGCTTAAATCATAAAGACACTCTTATCCCAAGACCCCTTTTTTAATAGCATGATCATACTGAGCATCTTCTGGGGGTGGGGTGTGATCTCAGTGACTTTGACCGTGGCATAATTGTTGGTGTCAGACTGGCCAGTTTGAGTATTTCTATAACTGCTGATCTCCTGGGATTTTCACACACCACAGTCTCTAGAGTTTACTCTAGAGAAAAAACAGTGAGCGGCAGGTCTGCAGATGGAAACGTCTTGTTGACATTGACATTTTGACATGTATGGTATTTGGCACACGCCCTTATCCAGAGCGACATCTGAGCAGTTGAGGTTTAAGGGCCTTGCTCAAGGGTCCAACAGTGACAGCTTAGCGCTGCTGGGGTTTGAACTCATGACCTTATGATCAAGTCCAATGACTAAACCACTGATCTACCACTGCCTATTGTTAATGAGAAAGATCAATGGAGAATGACCAGGCTGATTTGAGCTGACAGAAAGGCTACACTAACTCCGATAACCACTCTATACAATTGTGCTGAGCAGAAAAGCATCTCAGAATGCACAACATGTTGAGCCTTGAGGCAGATGGGCGACAACAGCAGAAAACCACACTGGGATTCGGCACAGACCCATGTAGAAAAACGTAGCCTGGTCTGATGAATCTCGAATTCTGCTGAGGCCACAGATGGTAGGGGCAGAATTTGGCATGTACAGCATGAATTCATGGACCCAACTTGCCTTGTGTTAACAGTCCAGGAGGGTGGAGGTGGTGTAATGCAGTGGGGAATGTTTTCTTGGCACACTTTGGGCGCGTTAATACAAATCAACGATCGCTTGAATGCCACAGCCTATTTGAGTATTGTTGTTGATCATGTGCATCAATTCATGGTCAATATGTACCCATCTTCTAATGGCTACTTCCAGCATGATGATGCACAACGAAGTAAAATTTGTGTCAAACTGGTTAAATGCACATGACAATGATTTCAGCGTTCTTCAGTGGCCTTCCCAGTCACCAGATCTGACTCCAGTAGAACACCTTTGGGATGCGGTAGAATGGGAGATTCACAACATGAAAGTGCATCTGAAATATCTGCAGGACTGAGTGATATAATCGTATCAACATGGACCAGAATCTCAAAGGAATGTTTCCAACATCTTGTGGAATCCATGCCATGAAGAACTGAGGCTGTTTTGAGTGCAAAGGGAGGCCATACCCAGTATTAGTATAAGTATAGAGTTCCTAATAAAGTGTTCAGTGAGTGTATAATCCCACTATCCGGTATCACCCAGAGGAGGATGGGTTTTGTTTTGAGTCTGGTTCCTCTCAGTGTTTCTTCCTTATGTGTTTTGGGGGAGTTTTTCTCATTGTGGATCTAAATCCAGATTTCTGTTAAGCTGCTTTGTGACAAAATATAAATATATGCTTTGGACAGTAAACATATGACAACTGTAAACATAGGACAATAAACATACTGTTTTCATTTTCATCTCCTGTGAACTAATATACTGTGTTTTTCTTCTGTCCAAGTTTTGAAAAGTTATGTTTGAAATAGTGAAAGTGAGCCCCTTTGCCCCAATTTATCTTCATTCTCTGGTTTACTTCCTGCCACCCACACTTCAGTGTAATTCACTTAAAGCCACCAGTATCCCATCATCTCCTGTTATCGCATGCTTGATGCAGTCATTTTCAAATGTCATTTGTCATCTTTTAATCAAATTTTTCGGATTGTATTGTTTATTGCATTTGTTTGTATTGAAGGATATCTCCAGGAATGTTGCCCCTCATTTTTCTTATACCAAAGACACACACAAGCACAACTTTTTTGAGTGTTTGAAAGCTGGCATTTGCATATCGCGTTTCCCTCTTGGTTTCCTGCATTGCCAATGAGATGTGTATCTTTTGCTATTGTTTTCAGTTGTCTAATTCTGCCTGTAGGTACTAGCTATGCTGCATTTGAGTTGAAGTTTTTTATGTGACTAGGTGATCCAGCAAACCAAAGCAGTGATTGTGGAGCAGTGTGTGACAACCTCACCTCGTGTTGTATTGCCGGTGCAGGACCACACACAGCCCAAGCAGCCCGTCATTCAGACCAACACACAGGCACCAGGTGGTAACGGTTCTCCTCCTCCTTATTGTCCTTAACGAAATGTGCTGTGGTCAGTTCTCTCCCTTACAAAAAAATAATAACTGGACAAAGTCTGGAAAAGATGGAAATTAAATACACTTGCTGCTTGATCTGAAAATATACATACTTAATTTGTTATTTAAAGTGTGGATGTTTTGTTTTCTAAGTAATATAGAAAATAGTATTGCATTGTCTACTGTAAATGTATTGTCTATTGGCATGTTATAGGTATCTCTAAATCATCCTTAGTGTGTGAATGGGTGTGTGATTGTGCCCTGTGTTGGGTTGGCACCCCTCTTGCCCCGAGTCGCCTGGGATAGGCTGGGATAGGCTCCTTACGACCTTATGTGTAGAATAAGCAGTACTTACTATGGGTGGATAACTTGTATATAACTTATTTACTCTGAAGCATCATAGTAAAATTATGGTAATCATAAAGTAATATAACCATAATATAACCAATATAAAAGTGAATTTCTATTATGACTATTTGCTGTATTAATTATTTTGACCTTTTTAGTCCAGTGTTTTGTTTTTTTGTTTTTAAAGGAGGTTCTAAGAGGCAATATTCCCTCCAGGTATCTAAAACCCCCTCTGGATCAACTCGAGCAGCACAAACACAAAATTTCAAGGACAGCACCTCAGGCTCATTCCGGTAATGACTTAATATTCTCTGCTCAACTGTGGATTTTGTGTTTGTTATTGAGGAAATAATGACCTGTCTGTGGCTGTTTATAAATGCAGTGCACTTGGTTACTTTACAGTCAGTAATAGTATACATGTAACCTATATGGTACTGTACGCAATTTTTCCAATAGCCTCTTAGCCATTCAGCAGTGAAAAGGGACCAAAATAGGACCATTGCCGACCAGATATTATTTGGGTGGTGGATCACTGGTACAAGTGTATCAGGTCACTCAACCAGAAATTGAGCCAACAGTGATACTGTGTTCAGAAACTGGACACAGTAACACAGAAACTCTGTTTTTTTTCAAGGTGGACCAATAAGGTAGGTGTCTGTAATAAAGTAGCAACACGACACATTCTGTCATGCCTCTGCCCCGTCAAGGTCACTGCTTTGCTGAGATTGATCCAAAACTCAAATAATGCCTGGTTAGTGATGGGCTTATGTTCTCCCCTTTCCTTTGCCCGACAGGGTAGTGGAGGATAACAGGCTAGTCAGTAATTTTATACTTACAAGGTGAACCTATAAACCTATACTTGATAAAATTACTAATACGTATAGAAACGGAAATATATTTATTGAATCTCTCATTGGGCATGTATGTCCATGTGCTTTTGTGAATTAGTGATGATGATGACATAAATGACGTGGCGTCCATGGCAGGAGTTAATGTGAATGAGGAGAATGCTCATATTTTGGCGTCCAGTTCAGAGCTGGTGGGAACAGTGGTGCGCTCATGCAGGGACGAGCCGTTCCTCCAGACCACAGCACTGCAACAGAGAGTGCTTCACATTGGTAACAGTGTCCTCACACCTACTCAGTGAAATGCCTTGTATCTTTAATATCCATAAGGTATCCTTGTTTCTCATCTCTCTCTCTCTCTCTCTCTCTCATTTGCTCTCATGCTTTGTCTCCTGAACTTTTGGCACATCTTGAGCCCTGGTAGTGAGAGTCAGAAGGGAGAGGCTCTCCCATTGATCAGCAGTATCTCTGATGAGGCTGTTCCACTTAATCAGTATGCTAATGCCTATGGAGTTTTGCAAAATTTCCAGATTGGCAGGAATCCCCTCCATCGTGCTGATCAAAATAACAAGGGAGAGAAAGTGAGAGAACAAAAGGAGGTAGGGGAAGAAGGAGTTTGCCTGGAGGAGATGGAACAAGGGAATGTGGAAATAAAATAGATGGGCTTGGCCTTGCAGGAATTTAATCTGCATCAGCAGAAAAGGCAGAATGAGGGATTTTGCAGATGTCCGTCTGTTCACCAAGCATTACAAAAATCGAAAGCAGCAATTAATGCCTGACCCCTAGAGATATTTTGAGTTGCAGTCAAAAGTAAGTATACCCCATGGAAATTGTTGGATTTTTGACTTATTTGGACAAGCAAACATTTGATCCTGTTCGAAACGGTGCTTATTAATAAAGCTATCAAATTACATAATTATATTTTGTAGTAATTTTCAAATTAGCTGTCCTGCTTGCAATTTATGTTGGAGCTCTGCACCTTTCTTCGGCTTTTTCCCACCGGGTACTTTGCTGCAGCTGCAAAAAACAGTTAATTTAGTGTTTTTTAAACGAGGCAAAGTGTTCTGTGCAAATAAGACAGCAGCACACCAGAGATTTCAATAAAAGCATGTTTCAGTCTAGTCACTTTAAAAATTTTTGATTCTTCTCTGAATTCTCCACAAACTAACTAGGTAGTTGCTTGAATCTGAGTGTGAGAGGTTGCCATAGAAGCACAAGTGGTCTGCTGTTGTTTGGTGTCATGACACATGCACACAGCACTCCATATACGCAGTGGTTGGAACAACTTGAAATACATTATTATAAATTGAATGTTCATTAATTTTGGTATTCTTTACAACAAAGGAATTGTAATTGACTTTGCATTTTCTCCAGGAATTTGGCCTCGACGATATGTTGGTGAAGGGTGAGACACCTGGCGAGCCACATAATTTTTGTCAAAGAGCCACATGTGGTTCACAAACCGTAGGTTCCAGACCACTGATCTAGGCAAAGACCAGGCCTTTTGGAATAATGTGCTCTGGAAAGATGACTCAAAGATTGCTGTTACTATGGCCAAACAGCTGACATGCTTGACCTTGACCAAAGACAGCTTTTCATTAGAAGCACCTCATACCAACTGTGAAGCATGGTGGTGGAAATGTTATGGTTTGGGGTTGCTTTGCTGCCCCAGGGACTGTAAAGCTTACATTCATTGATTCAACTATGAATTCAGCATCGTATCAGAGAGTGCTTAAAGACAATGTGAGGCCACCTGTCCGAAAGTTGAAAGTGGACCTTTTCAAGAGGATAATGTTCCTAAGCACACTACCAATCCACCGAGGAATGGCTCAAAAAGAAATGGAGGGTTATAGATTGACCTAGTCAAAGCCCAGATTTGAATCCCATTGAAATGTGGGATGCAGGGGGAGGTTTGAAATGGGCAGTACATGCAAGAAAACCCTCAAACATTTTGCAACTGAAAGAATATTGCATGGAAGTGTGGTCAAAAATTTCAGCAAGCCTGGTGGACAATAATACATAAAACCTGCTGAAGGGGGCAATAATAGCTTCTGAGACCAAGGGTGTACTTGCTTTTTCCACAGAAGAAAATCAAATCTTTTGATATTTCTGTTGAATAAATGATTGAAAGCTATTGTTCCTTGTGGTTTTGTTCAAGTACATCAACTTCATTAATAGGCACTACTTCAAAGAGGATCAGATGTTTGCTTGTCCAAATACGTCAAAAAAGGCAACAATTTCCATGGGGTGTACTTATTTCTTTCTACATGTATGCAGTCAGTGATTTTTGCTTGAAGTTAGCTACAGCTAGTTGTTTTTAAACCTAAAAGCCAAACAAATGCATCCTGTCCTTTCAGTCTTCCTCCAAATCAACACACACACACACACTGACTAGGATAATCCGCTTATGACGCTGCAAAAGCAGGAGCTTTGAACTGACAAATTAGATGACAGAAGTAGAGACTTTATTAGCTAGATATTTTTAGGCAGCAGCAGGAATGTATATTACAAAAACCATCTAAGCACATACATACTGTATATTCATTTATTGATCAAACATCAATGCTACTTTTAATATCTAAATTAGACGTATATTACAATACAGCTGAGCCTAGCCTAATTGTTGTGCATTTGGATAATTAAAATGTGCAAAGCATTCTTTGACATTGTTTTGAGGTCATTGTTCTTACTGCTGAGAACACAGTTAAGCAATGTTCTCACAGCAGCCTTTTAGAAAGACATGATAATTGGCAGTGATTTAAAATAAATCAATCCCAGTTAAAGTCCAAAGTGACACCTAGTGGTGGCTATGTCCCTGTCTATGCTTGTGCATGTGTCTGCGCATAGGTAATTCTCTGGGTGTTGCAGAGGTGAATCCAGATGTGCTTGGGTTGCTTTCTCATGCCACACAGGAAAGACTTTGCGATCTGCTGGAAAAACTCACTGTTGTAGCACATCATCATAACATCTCTTACAGGGTATGTGCAATCTCACACACACACACACACACACACACACACACACACACACACACACAGATGAACCAAAACACCTTGTATGGATCATACTGGCAACCTGAATACATGCATTAGTAGCTAGTATAACTTAATACACTGTGTAATGCACTATTCCAATAGGTCAGCTCCTATAAATACATATACAGTACCTTTTCTAACTTTCCCACATTTTGTAGTTTCATCCTGGAACTCAAATGGACTTAGTTTATACAATACAGTATCTCACAAAAGTATCTCACCCCTCACATTTGTGTAAATATTTGATGATATCTTTTCATGTGACAACACTGTAGAAATGACACTGTGCTACAATGTAAAGTAGTGAGTGTACAGCTTGTGTAACAGTGTAAATTTGCTGTCCCCTCAAA